>JAODUH010003206.1:0-11511 GCA_027564835.1 Typhlichthys subterraneus
TTGGCACACACTCTCTGGTCCCCCTTTTTGAAGAGGGGAACCACCACCCCAGTCTGCCACTCCTTTGGCACTGTCCCGAACTTCCACACGATGTTAAAGAGGCGCGTCAGCCTCTTTTCATAGACTACACAAATTATATTATACTCAAATGTCCATCTCATTACACAACCAAAGTAAATCAAAGTAATTGTACTGTATAGCTTAGCTTGAATTACAATATCTGTACAATATCTTAATGACAATTTTCATCTGAATAAATTTGCATAAATAGTTCAGCAATACTGCTAGGGACCTGGCCACCAATACAGTGGAAATGACTAGCTATTTTCGCTAGCTGTTTCTGTCGTGTATCAGGACGGAAGTCTATTTTTTTCACTACCTCGACTAGCCTACCTAGTACGAGTCGCCCATGCCATGGCCGCCAATGAGTGATTTAATATTACAGTAGTGGCTCACTAAAGTTAAATTGCTAGCTAACTCCCTAGTGGGGAGTAAGCGTGCTTGCTCCTACAGTAAGTTTGTACTTTTCAAAACAGAAAGCACACTTTTTATAATGTTTTTATATTGTGATATTTAGAGGAATGTTCACTGAAAACTACTTATAATAATAATATACAATAGCCTGGCAGACTGTTAGATTAACTCCATTTTACCGTATTAGACTAGGCTAATACAGACTTGAAGCCTATCTCGTCCACAGCAGCTTTTCGATGCGAGCAACATAAGAAACAGTCAGGGCGTCCGACAAAAGTTTGCTCAAAACAGCGCACCGCATCGCTTGTGACAACAGAAAATATCAATCACTGTTTTTGTTGCTGACGCTCTCGTCGCTTCCAGCCTTCAGGGCGGTGGTGGTAGTCTCATTATATAAGAGTGCATTGTGTGTGTTGATCGCAACGTTTGTTCAGTTCAACATGCATACAGGCTTGGGAAATTGCCGCCCCTGTCTACATGGCGCCCTAGGCGCTGGTAGTCAGTGGCAGTCAGTCTTATAGGCGTCATCACGCATGTGATATTGCTTTTAAATACGTTATACAAGCGCCATATATGTAAGAGTAGTCATAAAATCAACAACAGAGTAAGAATTGATTGTTTAATGCATTTGGCTGAGCCGACACGGGACTGAACTGTTGCCAAGCAACACAAAATTATTTTGCAAGTCTACATGCTATTTTCTCTCTTTTTCCCTTTGTTGTCTTCTCCTGGCATTCATAACTAAACTCAAGTGTAATGTGTGGAGATATGTGCATCTTTACAGTCAGTTACAATCTAATGATCAATAAATCATCAATGGGTATTTGATTCGTATCCGTCTAATTGTCAATTTCTATAAAGGCTGTATACAATATGTTAGACATGAATGTAGCAGCAACAGCTGTTGTCTGTGTAAGATATAGTATTACTACATTGTGCCCTGAGCAAAGAATGACATCACACTCCATCTGTGTGTGTTGTTATCCCAGCTCCTCTGTTTGGATGGCTGCTCCAGACATCTGTGCATGTGTGTGTGTGTGTGTGTGTGTGTGTGTGTGTGTGTGTGTGTGCGTGTGGGGCCCACAAAGCATGCTGGAGCTCAATGTTTTAGAGTCATTAAGTCATAAAGAGCCACTTTAAGTAACACATGAAAAGCAAAGTTACATTAGTATGGTTAAATATAAGCACCGAACCGTGAGTTTTGTGACCTATTGCATATATAAAGGCATTCTGGTTGTTCTGTCAATTACAACTGCAACATGTCCTTACAACGTGTAGATGTAGCTAAGCTATGGTCTATCTTGTATATGGAGTACTGCAGTAGATGTGGAGTCCATAAGGGTTAGGGTGCCAGTGTAACATTTAAGATGCCACCTGCGAAGTGTGCATCTCTAATTGCACACATTCTTTTGATTGTTAAAATTGAAAATCTATTAGTTTTGTGAGTGAACACCAGCCACGCAAGTTTTCTTCCTCAGCTCTGTAGCACAGCCCATGTAAAAGTCACAAGAGCAGCATTATCTCTAAGAATGTTTTTGTAGACTGTTATTTGTCATGTTGGCTGTGATGTTTCATATTAATCTAAACTGATCACTAAAATTCTCTCTTTTCCCATCTTATCCCTCAGGCTCATATGTGAACCAGTCAACTAACCTAATCTCCAACTCTTCATGTAATGTCTCAACAAACGACTCAACATACTGCTCCTTTGTGGAGCAAAATAAAATGGATCCTGGACGTCCGTACAAGACATTGGAGATGTTTTTTATCGCCTTGGTTACAGGCTCACTCAGTTTTGTAACTGTCACAGGAAACATTTTAGTCATGCTGTCTATCAAAGTTAACCGCCACCTACAGACAGTTAACAACTATTTCTTGTTTTCATTAGCATGTGCTGACCTGATAATTGGTGTCTTCAGTATGAACTTGTACACAGTTTACATCATTGTTGGCTATTGGCCACTCGGGCCCGTCGTCTGTGATTTGTGGCTATCTTTGGATTATGTTGTTTCAAATGCATCAGTGATGAATTTGTTGATCATCAGTTTTGATCGATATTTCTGCGTGACAAAGCCCTTGACATATCCATCAAGGAGGACGACTAAGATGGCAGGTTTGATGATTGCGGCAGCTTGGATACTGTCCTTTATTCTCTGGGCTCCTGCAATCTTGTTCTGGCAGTTTGTTGTTGGAGATAGAACCGTGCCACCTGGAGAGTGCTATATCCAGGTGTGAGGTCATTTTATTTACTAATTTGCTCAGTATAGTAGTAGATTGGATGATTATCTTAGGGTTTCAGATGCTATACAAGCTTGTTTTCATCTGGTCAGTGTTTCAGTAATCAGATAATTTGCTTAAACTCTATAGGGTATACATTACAACAGCAAACGTTTGGTGAAGATTGGTCAAAGTGCATTTTTGCCTCAAGGCTTGGGACTTGAGTTGAACATTTTGTCAATACAATTTTGAGCGATCTACTCCAAACTGAAGGATAGGTGCTAAATCCTGAATTTCAACACCCAATCTTATTCGTGTTCTGAGATATTAACAGATATTTTTCCCAATTCAAGTCCACATCATTGGGCTGGTGCACCTGAATTGGGAAATATTCTTGACCATTAGAGCACAATTACATTTGGGCAAACCAATTCAGGTTCACTTGCCTGGCCCCAGGAAAACTCTGTGAATGTGCAAATGCAGTGGTCATATGGGGACGTGGAGATAAACATTTGGTGGTAATTTGGAGACCCTAACTAAAAAGCAACCCATTTAACAGGCCTAAAAAGGGCTAGGGTTGCCCAATTCGGGTTCTTTCAGTTCTGTCAGTTCTCACAGTCCATTCTTGCATACAATCGGCCCGAAACATAGACCGTGCGTTAAGGGCGGCAACTGGAAAAGCCCTGAGGAGAGGCGTGCTGACTTCTTCTTCGAGGGCTCCGTTCCGGGCTTTTTTGTCCGCGAGTAAATCAGAAGTCAGCCCCTTTCCTGAAAAAAGGATGCAATGTAAAAGCATTTAAATCAGGCAATCCGATACCCAATTCAAATTGCACTCCATTATAACAGGCATTTTTTGGGGAGGGGCCCCCCGAATAGCAAAGAGGCCCCAAAATCGATGAGCTTGTTCTCGTGGGACCCCCCGTATGCACCCTCCGAAGCAAGGCCCTCTAGGTGGTTCATAAATGAAATTTTGAAAAAGGCCTTAAATATCAAATGTGTACTGAGTCAGAGACCTATTGCATCAGACTTTGGATGTTCAAACCTAACCCTAGCTGTTTTTTATTTCCGGCGGTTCGATCTTTTCCAAACTCAGATATGTCATCCTGGGGCACGCCTCAGGCTGACATCTGAAGGATGCCAGCCCCCCGCAGAGCCCCCTGCGACCTACGGTTTTGAATCGCTAGGAGTCGTGTTCTGGATCGGGCAATTTTGGTCAATGTAAAAGCACCCCAATTGGGCGAAAGCTTTTCTCAAGGATTGAAAGTTGCAAACGTTGCCGAAATAAGCCGGGCAACCCATTTCAATTGGAAGCCCCTGTCACCTTTCAGGGGGGCCTGGGAGCCATTTTCTTTTGGGAATACTCTAGGACCGTGAACATTTTGTGGTCTTATCAGGACGTATGAACATGTGGTGTTGATTTGGAAACCCTGTCTTAAAGAAATCCATAAAAATGCTTAAAAATTTAAAAATTCTAGTATTACCAATTTCCAATGGCACTGAGTTGTCTTAAATCCCCTGATTAGGGCAAATAGTCTTTTGGGCACAGCTCCACCTACAAATGTCACAGAAGCACGTGACTTTAGATATAAGACCTGCTAGTGACTGCCGAGTTCTAACTGACTGACAGGGGTCTTATTCCCTTCCCCGGCGCCCCTCTACTCTACTCTATCTGACCTCACCCTGTCGTCGGGACGCTTTCAAAACTCTGACAGATGGAAATTATATAAAATGCTATTCCAATTAGGCACATATTCAATAAAATTGAATTTCGGGAATTTCAGGGGTCTCTCTCACTCCTCAAATCTGACGTCTAAGTTGGTCCCTATGTCTTGTAGAGCAGGCTTGGGTGAACAAGAAGACCTGCCCCCCTTCTCTCTATCACCTTCGGAGGCAAATTGGCTGACAATATGAGTCGTGGAAAAATGTAGGGGTCCTTAAAAGAAATTATAAATTTCGGACTCCTTTGACGGCCCTCAAAACCCCTCGGGACCACCTGCGGTAGCTGGTGGAGCCCCCCTTTGGCCGTTTCGAGTCGTTACAGAGACCACCCATTTCAGATCCCCCGGCCCCATTTGGGCAATCCTGATCGCAATAGTGCCTGTTCCTGTATCTGGTATTTCTTCCAGTTCTCAATGACACCGCTACACCCACCTACCCAATGGCAAGTGCATTGGGAAAGTGCCCATTTGGGGATGTTTAAAAATATTTCTGTATGTCTTCAACTATAGATTTAAGTAACCATTAAAATATATAAGCCTACCCTTGCAATTATTTGTGAGACTGGGCTGTATATTTCTTATATCTTCAGTATGGTAAAGACTACAATCTCAGGGTTTTTCCCCAGAATCCAGACAATCCTCTGAAGAGATCAGTATATGGCTTGCAGTGTTTCCCACACATTAACAATACCTTAGCAGGCCACCGCAGTTAAATTAAATGTTTTCCATAGTTTCATAATGAACCAAACTTAATAACAATCGCTAAAGCCAGTTGGACACTGCTCAGCGGATAATTTTGTCAGCTTTTTCTCCACTTGGCATTGCATTGGATTGGTACATTCTGTTTATCGTTACATAATTCCCCCACCCACGGAGCCAGCTTTGGTGAGTTGCGTTTGAGCCGTTTTGAAAACACTTTAGCTTAGCTACATCATTGACATTACTAGCTGAGGCTAACAAGCTAGCTTTTACCTGTTAATATACAGTTTGATGCTTTTACCAATAGCGTTTGTTCTGCAAGACACTAGCCAAATAGCTACAAAAAACAACAGCTCGAATGATTAGGAGGATGTGACTAAGATCATGCCTGCCGGCATTTATATTATAGCGTAGCTACTACTGCTATTTGTGTGCACTTAGTGCACTGTAAAACTTTTTTTTTTTTAACCACAGTGAAGCTACTGTAGGTCTACTCGGTCAGATACTGTTATATTCTTAGGCTACATCGTTTCATGTGGTTATTGATATAAATAAGAAGTTAAAATGTTTCTGTATAATTTTTACATTTAATTAAAAATATATAAAAATAGATAAGCTGTCTAGTTATTTAGGTTGTCCTTCTTTACCTACAATATCACATTAAGGAGACATTTTACTGTTGATTTCTAACATTAATTAATCATATGACCCAGACTGTAATCATGTCTTCTGTGTTACTTATGAATAAAACACAACTACAGAACTACATATAGATATTAATACAGCTTACAATAAAAACAATAAATTAAACCCAAAATACAAAAGATTAATTTTGCATTATGTTTTGCCTAAATTGATTTCAACTGTGCCATTTTAACTTTGAAGTAACTCGTGCTCCTTGGGGAAGAAGTTAGCAGACAGCCCTGCATTGGCACACAGTTCTTCATAGATCTAGCCTCTCAAAGTGCACTAACTTGTTGCATTTAACTTTAAAATCTACAAATTGTCTTCCGGGGAAGCATGTCCCCGGATCCCACTAGAGGGTCCGAGGTCCAGCCCCTAGGCACAGGGCTTGTTTTATTTAGCGTAACAGGGCTGTACAAGACAAAGAAAAAGTTGCCTCTAAAAGAATCCTTAGGGTGTCGAGCGTTTAATGTCTATGGCAACTGTAATTTGTAGTAACGTAAAGTAGATGGCAGTAGCTACATTTCAATCAGCATGCAATATAAGTGATAGAGTTAGTATACCGGTAGAACAGCATGGCATGTAAAATGTACCGGTATTGTAAATACATTTTATGAGCAGTGTAGTAGAGATTTAACCAACAGACAGTTATAAAGAAATGTAATATTGAACAGATATTTGTCCGCCAAAGTCTGCCGATATGTGGCACTGAAGGGCGGGCAACAACAAAGCTTTACTCCATTGCAAATACCACGGTGGCTATTCAGACACTAGTCATTGTCTGAAAGTTTAATTTGTAAAAAGGTAAAGGTGCTTTTAATACAGACACACGGAGAAGATGCAAACTCCACACACAAAGACCGGGACGACCAGGGTTCGAACCCGGGATCTTCTTGCTGTGAAGCCACAGCGCTATCCACTGGGGCTATCCCCGTGTTGCTCTCTATCCACACAGCCTAGAGACATGAATCCAACATTTTACTTTTCTGTGGCCTTTGAGACTTACCCCTTTTGTTTTTAATGTTGTACATTTTTAATAAGCCTTATAAAAATATAAACACACACTGATCAATAACTAAGAATTGGCGTGGCCAAGAGACAAGAAACCAACATTAATCTTTTCAATTAAAGCACATTCAGACACATGGGACCAACTGTAATCTGCTCAGGTCGTTCCGTCTACAAAGCACCCCCTTTAATATTTAAATGTATTAAATTGTTTTAATAATATTTTAATATTCATATATATTGCATATATGGATCAATAGCATATATATTGCATATATGGATCAATAGTCAGTTTGTTCAGCTAAGTCCATTCTACAAGGAACACCTTATAAATATTTCAGTTTATAAACATATTTTATATTTTATTCATATTTATTGCATATATGGATCAATAGCTAAGAATAGGAATGATTTAGAGACATGGGACCAGCTTCAATCAGTTCACCTTAGTCTGTTCTACAAAGCACACAATTTATATTTTTCAATTTATGAAATTCTGATTTTATAATATTTTAATATTTACATTTATTGCATATATGAATCAATAGCTAAGAATAGGCATGATCTAGAGCAGGTGTCTGCAACCTTGAGCCCCTCTACAGTAGATCCTGCCCCAATATCTCAAATTATATTTAGTATTTTTAGCCTGTGTCCTCTGATTACACCAGTACCCAAATAGTCCATTGAACATTGTGAGTGCACAATAGTTGGGCGTATTTTGTATATTCCGTTTTCAAGTCACCAGAAATCATCATTTAAGTGCTTTATTTTTCATTTTTATCTTTGAACGAAACATGCTCCCGCACCCCCCTAGCATTTCACTCTCCCCTGGTTCAAAATCACTCCAGGGGAAAACATGAATGAACTCTCATTTAGGTCTGCTAGTAATGTTTATAGGCTAACTAATTGTATAATATAAATCTGTGGCTCCAGACAGCTATATATAAAATGTTATGGGCGTCAAATGGCTCTTCTGAAAGCAAAGGTTTCAAACCCCTGATCTAAAGACATGGGCCAAACTTTAATCTGTTCAGCTAAAGAACAGATTGACTAGACCTCAACCCCATCAAACGCCTTTGGAAAGAATTGGAACACGGATTGTAACCAGGCCCCATTGCCCAACGACAGTGTCATAACTCACTGATATATAGTCTTACCACTATACTGTGTATAGTGGAAATCCTTCCTAGAGAATTTAGAGCAGCAAAGGGGAACAAACTCCATGCCATGGAATTAAATGAAGCACGTACTGTAGGGTCTACATACGTCTGGCCATACACTGTATATGATTGTAATGTAATTTGAGGCATGAAGTTTTAATCATTTAGCAGGCCTTACTTATAGGGTGGATTATATACTGCCTTCATAGTCTCTATTATGTTTTACTATTTTCTTCTTCTATTCACAGTTCCTGTCTAACCCTGCAGTGACCTTTGGTACAGCTATAGCTGCCTTTTATCTTCCGGTAATTATAATGACCATCCTATATATCCATATCTCCCTGGCCTCTCGCAGCAGGGTCTCCAAACAAAAACAAGAGAAGAAGGTGAATAAAGCAATCAAGTACGTATGCATTTGTTATTAAATTGAAAAGATTTGATACCAAACGTTGTGTGTTGATACTGTACAGTATATTTGTACTTTGCTAAAACACGAGTAACAATGCACACTGTTAATACAACTGACCTTCATTGACCCTATAGAACCCCATAATACAATAATAATTTATTTTATGAAAGAAATTTTTTTTTCTAATTTCTCAGGGTTAGGTTGCACATTTCCTCAAACTAGGCACCTCTGTTTAAAACTGTAGGACTTTAGTAGCAACAAAAGTCTGTAATGTTTGTACCTTAAAACAAATGCATCCCCACTTTGAGTAGCTCACTTGAGAAAATTCCCGCAAACAAAATGTCTCAGTGAGGAAAGAGCACATTGTCAGATGCATTCACTGAACAACAGTGTTTGTTTTCTTCCAAGTCTAAAAAGTAAATATGCTGATCAACACCACGAAAACTGCAATTTCTCTTAAAGCCACAAACACCCAGTTAGATCAGCAAGAAAGTGCAGCACAATCATACAACCAGAGGGATGTAGGTGCTGTAGCCTACACATCGGGTAGAGAGTTTGCTTTTTAGTCCCAAGAAGCAAAGTGAATGGTGTAACAACTGACCCTAACTCTAGGGATGTAGGTGCTGTAGCCTACGCATCACGTAGAGAGTTTGATTTTTAGACCCAAGAAGCAAAGTCAATGGTGTAACAACTGACCCTAACCCTAGGGATGAAGGTGCTGTAGCCTACGCATTAAGTAGAGAGTTTGATTTTTAGACCCAAGAAGCAAAGTCAATGGTGTTACAACTGACCCTAACCCTAGGGATGAAGGTGCTGTAGCCTACACATCGGGTAGAGTTTGGTTTTTAGACCCAAGAAGCAAAGTCAATGGTGTAACAACTGACCCTAACCCTAGGGATGAAGGTGCTGTAGCCTACACATCGGGTAGAGTTTGGTTTTTAGGGTAGGGTGACTTGACGTGCTACTGCTGCGCCATCGTGATTTCTGGGGGTATGTTCAAAGGCACTTTAACTACAATTTCAAAGTGTGTGTGAAAGAGACCGTACAACCCGGAAAGCAAACACCCCTCGCACATATTATAGAGCCAACACCTTAGCATAAAGCTAGTACCTTAGCATAGAGCTAACACATTAGCATAGAGCTAAAACCTTAACAAGGGAGGCTATAGCCCAAGGGTTCTAGCGTCTGTCACTAGAGCTTGGTTGGAGGGTGAGGTTTACGTAATTTACTGCACAGTGCTACTGGCTGGCCGCCGTTACATGTGAACTTCGCTAATTACGTTAATTAGCTAACTTTGCTGGAGTTAGCTGAGCGAAGACATCCTCTTTTGTTGCCAGCTAGGTTTAGCACCAGGCAGACAACATAGCCAATTAAACTGAAAATATGAAACGCTGTTAGTAGGGAAATCAGGTGGTCAGCACCACTTTGTAACTCAATGTTACAGGTGCCCTACAACATTTCTGAATATATCATTGTATAACATTCTCACAAGTTTAAATAATTCAACTTTCTGATAGCATGCAGGTAAAGAGTATATTTTAAATATTAGTATATTGTCAATGCATCTAATCTATTTTTCCCAGGACTCCGATTCTGTTAAAGAGTAATCTTTTAAAACAGAACAACAACAATGAGATAAATCCTCAGGCAAGCCTCCAAGTTACTCCCAAACCTAGTCTGGACTTTAGCAGCACTATTCTGGAGGCTGTTAAGAATGGAAACATTGAGGAACCTTTGGCCCCTGATCCACCAATGTCCCTGCTTTCGTCCCAGCCTGGACTCACACAGGTATGAAGAAGAATCATGGTGTCATGTTAGAATGTTGCTAATATGATTGTGTTTATACTAGGCTGTACGAGACAGTAAACAGTATTAACTACAATATGATGGTGTTTATGGACTCACTTGGCTATAAGAGAGATGACAGTTGAGAATAACATTAAGTACAGTGTATATATAGTAAGTATAAGTATATAGTATAAGTAAAATGGATTACAATATATTACAGCTGTGAATCGATTTAAAAAAATTAACTAGTTAGGGTTATATAACCCCCAAAATTACTGCGATTAATCAAATATTTTTTTTGGTGGTTTTTGTTCTTTTATAGACAGAACAGTATAGAGAGGGGAAGCAAGTGGGAGATATCAGGGAAGGATTGTGAAATTACCTCAGGCCAGATTTGAACCCAGGCCCATCACAGAGCTACCACGTGCACCACAACCTGAAAATAGTCATTTTTTGCTGCTACATAATATAGCAGCATATTATATTTTAAAAATAACTAGGGTTGCAAGCAACACTGGGCAGGCCCTCACACCATGACGCACATCGGGTTTGTGGCGGGGACTCGGATATAAATCATTATGCGTGTTGTGTGAGACGGTTATGTAGATAATGTGGGCAACCTGCTAGGAGCAGAGAATGGATGCATAAAACATTTAATTTTCTGGTGGCGCTATGACTTTGAGTGAATGTTGGGACTGTTATGAACTAATTAAAATTTGGTACAGATTTGAGCATGTATGGAGAAGTTACAACAATTTGATGCATCTTGGCGAAGGATTTACCTTCGCCACCACGCCCCAGACAAGCCGTTAAGCGAAAACCCAGAATATTCACATAATATCATTGTCGGGGTCTTATGGCTTGTCTGAGACAGTTTGAAGTAAATTAATCTAACCAGCTAAGAGCAGTACGCCACAGAATAAAAATTTACATTTCATGTTGCCAGTAGGTGGCGCTATGATTTGGAGTAAATATTGTCATTTTTTTGTCTTTGGGGCGGGACAGTTATCAAACATGTAAAGTTTGGTGGAGATACGAGCATGTCGACAGATGTTACAACAACTTGATGTTTCTTGGCGAATGATACATTTTCAACGCCACGCCACGGACATGCCCCTAAGCGAAAACTCACAGTTTGTACAACTTTTAGTCATCAATGTCTTCTCATGCCATCCATCCATCCATCTTCATCCGCTTATGCAGAGTCGGGTCGCGGGGGCAGCAGCTCCAGCAGGGGACCCCAAACGGATAGCTGAGCTTCTCACCCTATCTCTAATGGAGAAGCCAGCCACCCTCCTGAGGAAACCCATTTCGGCCGCTTGTACCCGTGATCTTGTTCTTTCGGTCATGACCC
>JAODUH010003208.1:0-11510 GCA_027564835.1 Typhlichthys subterraneus
TTAAGGAGCAGGTAGACATCTTGTTACAGGATGCTAACAGGTACAGTGTTAAGGAGCAGGTAGACATCTTGTTACAGAATTCTTAAAGATTCTGTTTTGATCAAACCCACAACCTTTTGGGTGGGAGTGGACCACCCAGGCAGTAGAGTAATTGATCCCATTAGGTGTGTGGTACCATCACCACAGACGGGTCTTCTTCATACATTGTGTGTTTCCTTCCCTAAACTTTGGCTCTCGTGCTTCACAGATGCTTTGCCAGACACCATGGGATTACCGTACACCAGCTTTGACCATTCAAAGGCCCACTTCTACAGATACGATGAGCAGGTTTCGCTTTGTCTAGAAAGGCAGAGGTGAGTTATCTTAAGTTTGCACTGTTAAATTACACTGCTGAATAGCAATGTGAGAGATGGTTGTTTTTGTTATTGTGTGAATAGTAACACTACTGCATATCGGGGTATTCCATCAAGTCAGATTAAGTAAAATCCAGGCTAATTACTATAAGTCTCACTAATTTAAGTGAGTTCTGTTCCATTACTGTGGTCAAGAGGAATCCCTTATGCATCTGACCTAGCCTGCTCCCTACCAGGGTAATGGTCAAGATTAATTTTGCTGCGTTACAAAGAATGACCAACAGGCAGAAACAGGATCCAAAAGACATTTCTTTTGCATCATATTTGTCATTTTCATGTCCCAAAACTCAAGTTCACTTTGGTTGGTTTGAGTGCTCATATAGCACATTTATTGTTTCTGAATTATACCAGAGAGAGAGGCACATTTAGCCTATTAATATCATATTTCCAATAGGCTTACATTAATATAAGAAACAGCTATTTGGAATTACTTTCTGATATACAGTAAGTAGTAAGATGTAGCCATCAATTGCAGATATAATCCAATTTACCATATGAAATCTAGCCTACAGTTAAATTACTTATTTAACAGTTTCTAAACAAAGTATTGTAGTGAGCAGTGTGTAGGAAAAACCACGTCAGAACTAATGCTGATGATGGCACTAAAGTCGGTTTAAAAACTTTGCCTATAAGGAGGGTAATTGTGTAACGGTGCCTTAACACAGTAATTGTAAGAAACATTTAACCTTTACTGTACCCAGACACCCGGGACTAACAATACCAACATTAAAGTGAAAATACAATTATGAAACTTAAATGGAACACACAAGGGGCAAAGTTTAGAGCAGTCTCTTCTTTGCCTTAAATGACAACTGTGTGGCTCTTTTTATCGTTACACTATTGCTAATATAGCTCCATAAGCAGCCCCTGCTTGGTGGGTGAATAAACCACTGCTTTAATTTAGTGTTTTTGTGACATATTGCCAGTGATATATCAATGTTCGACAATCGTCTAATCGGGCCTTTTGAGCCTTGTACACATGCATAATACTGTTGTCTGAATGTACATTGGTGGCACGCATTAAGCCTTTAACTGTAAAATCACATTTCTTCAAGCTCAGCTGTTTAAGTTTAGCCTGGATGTTCTGAGCTGGCTTCAAGCCCCCCCCCACCCCAGCTTGAATGTAACAATAGCAGAACATGTTTTGTTGCTGTATTTAATCAATCATGTGTATTGTATTTTGTTCTCTGCAGTTCTTCCCTTGGTGGAAAAGATAAGACTAAACTTACACTTCAGGTAAAACACTCTTATTAACTGAATAAACGATGCCACACAGTTTCTGTAACTATGGCAGCAACATTGTTTTGCCAGCAGATGTCACCCTTGAGCTGTGGTTGAAGCCATGTATTTCTCATTTCACAATAAAGGAATTGTAATATTACCATATAATTATGGTTCAATTACAATAAAAAAGAGATGAGTCGGTGTGTGAGAAAATGCTCAGAGTAAATCAATGTACATAACATTTTAGCCTCATGTTTTTTTTAAATCAATATTATGAATGTATACATTACGTAAAATATTACTGTACTTTTTAGTTGGTCAACACCACCTATACTTGTGAGAATGTGGAGAAATAAATAACGAGCTCTAATCATAAATGAAACAAAAAATTACCAAACATTTCCTTCTGTAATTAGTGGTCTGAAACCACTTGTTGCCATTGACTCCTAATAGAGCCTTGAGTAATAACACGTACGTACATGCAGGTATAGAGCCACATTACACAGGGGAACTGCAATTGATTCCTTGTTTATATATCCGACAAGAATGATGGATGGATGATTGTTTCCCCACCCTCTCCGTATTATCATTGTGTAGCAGTTGGCTCAGTTTATTTGATGACATGTGCCGTGTCATGGTGCAGTCAGGGGTTAAGCCATGTTTCGTGTCTCCGCAGCAGAAGTTTGTGCGCTGCTCAGTGCGGGCGGAGGTCAGACACCTGAGGAAGGTTCTGTGTCATCGGCTCAATGTGGAGAAGCAGCAGGTGAGCTACTGTGATGCTAGCGCCTAGCTCTAGCTACACAGCTAACAGTGTGATGCTAGCGCTTAGCACTAGCTACACAGCTAAAAGTGCAGAAGCAGCAGGTGAGCTACTGTGATGCTAGCGCTTAGCACTAGCTACACAGCTAACAGTGATGGTAGCTCTTAGCACTAGCTACACAGCTAACATTGCAGAAGCAGCAGGTGAGCTACTGTGATGCTAGTGCTTAGCACTAGCTACACAGCTAACAGTGAAGAAGCAGCAGGTGAGCTACTGTGATGCTAGTGCCTAGCTCTAGCTACACAGCTAACAGTGATGCTAGCACTTAGCACTAGCTACACAGCTAACAGTGTGATGCCAGTACATGACTGTATACAGTCAGCTGTGCGGCTAACTGTACTGTGGTTGCTCTTACTGGGTGTGGGCGGGGCTTAGTCATAAACTACGTACGTACGTGCATGTTGTCTGGTTCTGGGGTCTGTTTTAAAACGCGACCCCATTTTATTTGTAATATATTATGCTTCTGTTGTTGGTCCTCAGGTACAGATGCTCTTCAACAACGAGTCTCTCCCAGATCACATGACTATGAAGCGACTATGGCTCTCCCACTGGTTTGGCAAGGTACAGCAGGGCCTGTGATTATCTTCAAGGCCTCTTCTCTAATCCTCGGATCACGTGTAGAGAGGCTTGCTGGGGTAATGTTGTCGCTGTGTGGGGCTCAGGCCAGGAAGTCTGTTCCCTGGGGTTGTTTTAGACTCACTTTGGCTGGTCATTTTCCTCCCTGATTACACAGTTAAATTATAGATTACATATTACATTATACAGTCACCAATATTGGGTTTAACATGTCGTCAACTAGAGGGCACTTGGCCCAAGATGAACCAATAAACAGCCAAGTCACCACAAACACAACAATTTCATCTTTGATTAACTTCATAATTGATTATTTAATTGATCTGTGGAAATTGATACGTGATTTGTTCATGGCTTCAAAACATCCGATCCACTGGGCAATTAAAACTGCTTAACGGTCATTAATCATCATTCTTTTGTTTCCTCCGGAGTCCGTGCCAAAGTACTGACATTGTTACCTTACAGACCTCTGGAGATCTGGGGTGCATTTCCCAAAAGCATTGTTGCCAACCATGTACATGCAGCGTACATGGTTGAAACTCATAGTTCCCAAAACCACAGTTTGAACTATGGAGGAAACTACGTTGGTAACGCGTAGTACGATGCATCGTTAAGCGACACAAGTGTTTCCCAAAACAATAGTTCCAATGAAGGTTCGTAATACTGTCATTAAATTGTGTAATTGGAAATACAGTTTTTGAGTTCCTGGTGACTACGACATAGATGGCAGAAGATGCAACCAAAATGTTAATGTGATTAGTAGCGGGGCATTTTCTAGTGATTTTCTAATGCAAATGTATCAGGCAGGCCTATTTTTAATTAAATAGGGATGCACCGATTGCATTTTTCCCTGACCGATTCCAATTACCGGTTTTTGTCAAGCCTGACCGGCCAGTTCTGGTTTTAACCGATTCCGATTTTATTGTACAGCTCGGTCATTTAGATGCAGATTTTAAATTTACTCACGTTTTAAGCCAGCGCTCGCCGTCATAGGAATTTGTTGACGGTCCCTTAACCGCCAACGCTCGTTTGTCATGTGTTTACATTTTTACAAGGCAGCGTCCCTTTAACAGGATGGTGCAGGGAGCAGCCAGGAGACACGAAAATATATAGTTTAAATGAACTGCCCAAATCTTTTAATCTTCGAGCCATGTGTAACAGAACTGTCGCCACCAGTAGGATAATCTACACCCTGCATCGCCACCTGTGAGTCATCAAAACAGAGACAACATGACTGTCGCGGTACAGTAAAGACTGGCTGTGAAGTATGCTAAGCCACGTAACTTTCAGTGAGATGAACAATAGGCTACTATGCAAATGGTTTTGCTCTGTTTTACTTAAAGATATTGACGCCCGTGTGTATTCTCTGTATAAAAAAGGCGAGTGAACGTGGAAGTATTTGCAGCGCATGCATTGACACCGCAACTGTGTAAACCGGTAACGTAACTGGCTATATTTTACCAGTTGCCGATCGCGGGTTTTGGAGCAAAAACCGTCCGGTTCCGATTGGTGTTCGGTCAATCGGTGCATCACTACTTTTAAATGAAGTATATATCTCAGTTCATAAGTAGGCTATATTTGCACCTGTACAATTTACTAATTGGTTCATCTGAAGGTATAACCCTTTTCTCCCCTTTAATGTAGCCTAAACTGTATGTATGTTTGTGTTTATAGTCTTGAATCAGTTAGTGAAAAACAATGGCCCATAGTGTTTTGAATGTGTGTTGAGATATTACATCAGTAATGATCATGCAAGTATTAATTTCAGCCACTAACTTTGAAGCATGTCAGCCATGAATTAATATACATTAGGTATGTATAAACAATTAGGCTACACAAAGTGTATTCCACTGAATGTAGGCCTATTGCTAAAAGTTTAAATTCCTTCTAGAATAAAACAATTGTCACATAGCATTGCATTGAGTCCTATTGGATGAGCAGATAGATTACAGGTAGCCCAATACCAGGGCTTGTACCCACAACCTTCATGTTGAGTCTCACACCCAGACCCCTGGATTGACTTGCCTGGGCTATACCAAAAGCATATTCTTATTATATAAGTATCATTATTCATTTTTATTACCATCATTATTAGATTATTTATATTTTTACTGTTATTATGGTTGCTGTTATGTAAATAGGCCTACAATATGTGTATTGTTATGGTTGATACAGTAGGCTATAAGCAGGTTATATGATTAACAATATATTAAAATGTCATACTCACAACTGTCAGTTTAGGGATATTATGACAAAGATTGTGAGTTTTTGCAAATTCCAGACCAAACGCATCTGGAAACATTGTAGTTCAATGCTAGCCTTTGTCGCTGTATGGGAAATGCACTCCGGTCCCAAACCAACAGTGATGCGCTACAATGTGCTGGAGCAATGAGGGGATTTGCAGGAAGCAGTGGCCATTTTTGAAGTTCTAATTTAATGGCGGGGGCAATGGTGCAGACTTTTAGATCGCAGCATACGTTTGTTTGTAGGTTGGTGTGCCGCAAATGCCGGACTTTCAAGAAACTAAATGTAAAAAAGCAAAGCGGAGATGGGAAGTTGTGGCGGCCATCTTTAATCAGTGTTGCCTGAAGTAACAGCGGACTGTTGTGTTCCTCAGGCCCAGCCACTGGTCCTGCACTACACCATCAAGGACAAACGGACCAGATAGGACTCAACCAGCGGCCCGCGGGAACCTGTACATATTTTGAATAATATATATTCTATTTTAATAGTGTTTGTGTACATATATGCTTATTTTCCTTGTTTTGTATTTTTGAGAATAAATTCCACATGGTGAAAATAGCAGGGTGAGATTCATTATTTAATAATAAAATAATGGACAATATACTAAATCTAATTAAATATGAAGTGTTAACATTAATAGTTTTTTTAGATATGTATGTCTGTGTTGAATCTAATGAGTAACTATTGTTCTACCTGTTGTTACCATTAAAATTATTAGTTAAGATAATGCCTAGCAAAGTTATAGTGGGAGCCATATTGTTTTTATAAAATTATATAGGCTATGTCTAGTATGTGCATATAGGCTAATAATAAATATAACTCAATGATGTTTAAAGCTTGGCAATTAATGTTAAGCTTTAACAATAATCAAATGCTTTCCTGATTTTATGTTTTCATGTAATATCATCTTTTTAAAATTACATGTTTTCATGTTTTACTAATTTCCAAATGATGGGGTCACTTCACCAAATTAAATGTTTGTCGCTCATATTGATCGTGTAGGCCGTGTCTCCAAACCAGAATGATTGCGAGATAAACTTGTATCTATGTTTTTGGTATATATGCTTATATGTATGTATGTTTATATGTTTATTATGTTATCCAATAGTTGGTATGCATGCAGCACTAAAAAAAGCCAATTGTCGACGTAGTTTATCAGCCTCGTTAAGCCTTCAGTTGCTGCTTCAGCGGTTCCATTGTTTCATCCGAGGAGAAAAGGATCGGACAGTCATGCTAATAAATGACGTTAAGTTATGAGTTAAATGTATAATATTGTACATGTTGAGTACATTTACACTGCTGTTCGACTGCAGTTTAAGATAACTAAGATTATACATTTCACAACTAAATATAGACTGACAATTGTTTCAATTATTTGAGTGTTTCTCTTAAAACGAGCATCCCCACTAGGGGACGCACGTGCTACTTAACTCACCCGAGTTCTGTGCAGAAATGTGATTTCACTTGCTGAAGCCGACCACAAACATTCTTCGATACTATTTTAGGACTTTGCAGGGAGTCTGACAATGACGTGTTATAATTGACAGGTTTATTAACCTATAACGCAAATGGACTACATCTTTAAATTGCAAATAGAACCAGGGATACATTTTTAATTTATTAGATATGTAAACTGACGTGTAAACAGCTTTCCAAACCAAATAAAATATTTTAGGCGGCCCATTGAATAGCCTGAATAGGTTAATATTGAAATGTCTCCACAACTAAAAGAGTTTAACAAAAAACGTATAGGCCTAGGCTTTCTGTTTATATTAAAGAAAAAATAAAGAAAAAAATGGTAAAACATATCTGGTAGTTTTCTACAATAGCCTCGATAATATCAAATGAACATGATCCTCGAAAATATCAAATTAACATGATGATCTGTACATTATACAGACTCCAGTGGCCACGCAGGTCTTAAATTAAGAATTAATTCAGTGACAGCATAATTATTTCAGTGACAGCATAGCCTATAGGCTACGTCGTTTTAGCTCTTGTATGGATATTGCATAAGGACAGTCCTTTGACCTTTACATGGGTTCATTCATGTTATTCTACCTGCTGAGGACGAGGCCAGGAGATAGTCCTTCAGTGCACGACAACAATACAAAAAGCTGTAATTACTGAAAAAAATTTCGTTAAATATTTAATGGTTTAATATTTGCTAATATAAATTGCTTATTTGAGACAAATTGAAAATATTGTATTTTAGAAAGATATTTATAACTCATCTGAGTGTAAGCCCATAACATATTAAATTATTTATTTGTTATTAAAATATAATAACAATAATGAATAACATAGCTTATAGTGGACAAAATAAAATGGTCTTAATTATAGGATATACGTTTCCGTTATGTTGTGATCCATCCAACCTATATTTAATCGTAAATTATGTTGTAGACTATGATTTGTCCGTTTATTAGATGACACATTGTTGTAGCATAAATATTTTTGAATGGGTTATAACTTAATGTAATTATATTGAGAGTGGTTTTTCGTGTAGTTGTCGCGGTAGAAGACAATGTAAAGTTTTTATCTCAACAGACAACACATAGGTAGGCCTATTTTAGCAGGGATTATGAGTGTTAACCGGGATAAGGTTAGTAGGGGTCACGTTGTGTTTAGATACGTCCAGATTGCTGCTAATTCATAGTCTCAATGAAAGGCCTACTTGACTTTTCAACCTCCACGATTCCGAGTCACTGCACCGATTGTGTGCATGCAGCGCTCCGTCTTCATTGTAGCAAAGAACCCTCTTGATCGCGTTACACCGTGTTACAAATGGCCGGCCACATACTCAGCTCTGCCAGGCTGACCGGCGGGATAAAGGCGGGGGGAAGAGAAGTTAACAACAACCCCATTTCCACTGGCTCCCATTGAGGTTTATTCATTAAGACCATTTGCTATTCATGGGAGACTTTTCTAAACAAACCCCGTCTCAGGACCGGCAGATGTAGGCCATTATTGCTCACGGCTCAGTGAAAACTGTTTATGTACGACAGAGGCGGGTTAACCTAATCAATCATGTCGACTAGTTGTGCTAAGGACAATTCCAAAACATATGGCGCTAGGGCGGGACCCAGCTTTTCTTAACGCGAGGCCAGACCCGGGCCTTCTTGAATTCAGCAGGATAAAAGAGTTAAATCTGTTGGACAGCTGATAATTGAAGTCGAGGCACTTCAACACCAAACTGATTAGGGGTGCCAGAGCTAACATAGCTACTTTTGTTGTGATATATTATAAGGTGTACAAGTATTCCTTAAATACCAATAGCATCACCGCATTGCACCGAGAGCCTGTTGAAATAGCATATAACCTTTATTGACATAGATGCTGATTAAATAGAATGTTACAATAAAATTATCGAAGATTAATTTATATACATAACTAGGAGCGTGTAAAGGATGATAATGTGTTCGTTTTCAGTCGGATGCCAATATGCTTCCTTGACCTGCATGCTTGCAGAAACATACTTCGTAACAAATAAAACATCCCAAGGTTTAGTCTCTCCGCACGTGTTCACATCACATGGACCTTTGCGCGATAAAACACTGGGGAGTAGGCTATTTAAAATGTATTTGGATCCGAATGTTTAAACAATTGTAATTGACTAAATAATTGCACAACGTCCCCCTCAAAATAACACGAATTATTAAAAATATGCACAATTTGCGGTCTTCACGTGACACATATAGGTCAGTCTCGGGAGGGTGGGGACGACGACGAAATATATTCCTCGTACATTTGCGGTATTATAAATAAAACCGACATCAGTGGGGCGTTTACAGTCCGATGAATAAATTAACACAGAAGAAAGAAGAAAGCAAGGTTTCCTTTGAATGTGTAATTGTCTCCTGTTTGTCAATATCCGTGCAAACGTTTTTCGGGGGTAATGCCCTTCATATGAAAACACTGAGGGGTGGGGGTGGATGCTCAAATGTCAATCATCCACCTCGATCTCCTCGTCCTCTTCTGAGAATTCATCCGTGGTTTGGTCTCTGGAAGAGGACGGGGACTGTGGGAAACCCCGGTGTCCTTGGGAAGTTGGCGACACACTCGGCGAAATCGCCCCGGAACTTCCCTGTGGGTCTTCCAGGTCGTCCATGCTCACGAGCTTCTGCAGGGCCTGGGGGGGTATTTTCTTGAGCGACTCCACGTCCGCCTTCATCTCCTCGAGGTCCCGCTTGAGCTTGGCCCGCCGGTTCTGGAACCAAGTTATGACCTGCGCGTTGGTGAGGCCCAGCTGCTGCGCGATCTGGTCGCGGTCGGCGGGGCTCAGGTACTTCTGGTACAGGAAGCGCTTCTCCAGCTCGTAGATCTGGTGGTTCGTGAACGCCGTCCTGGACTTTCTTCTCTTCTTCGACGTCTGCCGCTGCCCAAACGCGTTTAGGTGCTCGCGCCCTTTCAAGGAAACAAATAAAAAGTGTCACTTTCCCCAAAGAGATGACAGCGTCTGCGCCGTTGTCAAAAGACACACTGGTTAGGTTATATGTTATGCTCTGCAGACACTATATATTGTTGAAGTTATATATGTGCTTATAAAGCGACAAAACCCATACACGTTCATTTCTTTTTCTCTCCCTAACTTGGCAATATTGAAATACCATTTATATCTAATTTCCCCTGCCACAGCTATAAATAACAGAATTATGGAATTTTCCAATCGCATAATACCTGGTTTTCGAATTACAAAAAATATACAAATAAACAAACTAGATTTATGCCCTATTGCTCTCAACGTTTTGAGACATTGCCCCTCATTTTATAATGTCGCTGCATCTCTCAATCTCTGAGAGTTATAAACAGGCCTGCGTGTAATATTAACACAGCGATGGTTGGTTACCTTCTGCAGCCTGGATAACACTGACTTCCAGACCCTTGAACGTTTTGCTGGCCAGCTCCTCCAGGGCACACAACGGCGAGGAGGGCGTCGTGATGCCGTTTCTCGCCGAGTTGGAGCCCGTTACTTTCTCCAAGACCCTCGGTGGACAGATACTCGCAACCGATTTTTTTACCGACGGTTTGTTAAGGATATCCTCAATGCTGAACGGCGTTAAAGGCTTGTTGGAGTTGGCCGGGGGCGGGAGCTGATCCAAGGCACCTCGTCTTCTGTCGTCGCCGCTGGACTGCAACACAGAGCCTGCCTTCATGTCTTTACTGGAGGTCATTACAGTCCGAAAGAATTACCGCCGGTCAAAGTTGGTTATTTCATTCAAATGGGTGTTGGTAGCGATCGCCAACGCTTCCCCTGAACCTCGAGGTTCTCGCGGATCCTTATTTTGCGCGTTACCCCGAACACAGTAGTTTAACTCGCCTGTGAAGTTTCCTCCAGGAGAACCATGCTTCGGGCGTAGTCGTGTCAGCAGCCCAGTCGCATATTCCCCTCAGAGAGCCGCAGTTCCTCTGCCAAGCTCCATGTAGATCTTTAGGAAGTATAACGCGGCAACAGTGAGGGAGGAGGGTGGGAGCGGGTGGGGGGGGGAGTGGGGCGAATCCCTGCAAGGAAAAAGTCCGTCTGAGGGAGAAAAGAAAAGAAAGCGACTGCTAACGAGTGTATTGTTGATTGGGCGAAGTTCAATTAGAGAAACGCTACACTCCCGCTGACCCGCTGCTACGTCTTAAAGGGCCAGACCACAATAATGAATTGGATGCGGGAAAAGGAGGAGTCTCGTGCCCTGCGCTCTGTGGTTGCCGACGTTTCAGAAAGGATAAGATGCCGTGCACTGTTTACGCATCTGAACCACCCCCCACCCCAACTCATTTCCCCAATGGTATACCACTGGGCCGTATTCTTTTAGAAAGGGAGAGTTGGCGGCCATTAAAACGCCGCCTCAAGCGTTGTTGTTACAATATGGAATTGTTGGTGGGGGTTGACGCAACAATAGTCTAGAGACGTACTCATTTAGTAATTTTTGTTAGTAATTTATGTGCGTAATTACGCATATCAAGTCGTGCGTAATATGAAAATTACACTTTCTGATATTACCGGGCTTTAGCTCAAATTACAATAAGCCTCCCCCAGCTAGTTAAAAACACAGCCTATCAGAGATGGCCTACAAGTAGGTTAATTACAAAAACACACAGGTTAAAATCTTGTCCAACACGACAGGTGTTGTATTTGTTCTTTGCATTTTGACAACAGATGAATAACCTGCCAGACTAATAATGTTTGCGGCAAGGCGTGATAGTAGGTTTGCAGTCTGAGAAGATATAATTGTATAGGCTCGGAA
>JAODUH010003209.1:0-14940 GCA_027564835.1 Typhlichthys subterraneus
AGGCGTCAGGCAGATTTCATACAGCCTGGCAACACAAGCTAGCTGAATTCTGATTGGATAAAAACTCTAACCTAAAACACACAGTGACGCCCAAACACAATCACTTATAGGTCCACAATCACACACACACACACACACACACACACACACAAGCTGTATTTAAACTCTGGCCACCCATGTTCCTCCTGCCAAATTGACAATGTTCTCAGTAGGAATGTGAGTAATTCAGCCCTAAAAACAGATGCTAAGTTGACGTGTGAACATGCACGCTGACACACTGCCCCCTCCCCGCACCTCTCTCTCACTCTCTCTCTCTTCCCTTATTTTTCTCTCTCTCCTTCTATTAAGTTCAAGTAAGCTTTAATAGCACAACAGTTATTGAAGCAGTAGCAGACAACACTAAATAACAATACAACAATACAACAATATCATCTATCTCTCCCCCCACCCCCTCCTCCCCTCTCTCTCCCCCCTCCATAGATCCTGCTGCAGGGCAAGAACCCCGGGGTGCTTTGGGAGTACACGCTGCCTCGTGCGGACAGGAAGTCAGAGTTCACCTGGGGCGTGGTGCGCTCCGACTGTTCCGCCCCCTGTGCTGGAGGTGAGGAGGCCACCGTGTGCGTGTCTGTGTGTGTGTGTTTGTGTCTGTGTCTCTGTGTGTGTCTGTGTCTCTGTGTGTGTGTCTGTGTGTGTGTGTCTGTGTCTGTGTGTGTCTGTGTCTGTGTCTGTGTCTGTGTGTGTGTGTCTGTGTGTCTGTGTGTGTGTGTGTGTGTGTGTGTGTGTGGGTGGGTGGGTGCTGTGGTTAGAACTCGCCCAGGCAGGAAAGTCTATTTGTCTGGTCTGGGTGATGATTGACACAAGCAGAATTGTCTATTGGTCTGGTCTGGGTGATGATTGGTTCAAGCAGGATAGTCCACTGGTCTGGTCTGGGTGATGATTGGTTCAAGCAGGATTGTCCACTGGTCTGGTCTGGGTGATGATTGGTTCAAGCAGGATAGTCCACTGGTCTGGTCTGGGAGATGATTGGTTCAAGCAGGATAGTCCACTGGTCTGGTCTGGGTGATGATTGGCTCAAGCAGGAATGAGCCAGACACTTAATCCATATACAGTATCTAATGCTCGTGATTGTACTCATTGTACAGTATGTGATTTTGGATACAATGCTTCTGGTAAATTACCTAAATATAAGTGATCGTTTAGCAGAAGCTTTTGTTCCAAAGCTGCCTTGCAGCCAGAGAGAGAGGACTTGTGCTTATTAAGAATAATGGTAAGAGAGAATGAGTAACATGTGTATTCATATTGCATGTGTGTGTGTGTGTGTGTGTGTGTGCTGTGGAGCGTATGTTAACATGGGGGGTGGGAAGTGTGTGTTGGGGGTAATGAAAAGCACCTTTGTCAACCAACAAGTTTCGACTGTCTGTCGGTCCCACAAGGCCAAATGCGCCCTCCTTTTCACTTACCAGTGGGTGGCTGCGGTCTGCACTAGGGGGGGTAGACGGGCCTCTCTCTCATCTCTCTCTCTCTTCCTCTCTCTCTCATCTCTCTCTTTCTCTCTCTCTCTCTCTCTCTCTCTCTCTCTCTCTCTCTCTCTCTCGCTCTCTCTCTCATCTCTCTCTATCTCTCTCTCTCTCTCTCTCTCTCTCTCTCTCTCTCTCTCTCTCTCTCCCTCTCTCTGTTGTCATTTCTAATGTCTCTCTCCCCCAGGCCGTATCTCCACCAAGGCCATATGCCTGCAGGAGCAGAGGCTGCAGGTCAACTCCACCATGTGTAACCCCCACACCAAGCCAGCCGTGTCCTCCCAGCTCTGCAACACGCAGCCCTGCCCTGCCTAGTAAGAGATGTGTGTGTGTGTGTGTGTGTGTGTGTGTGTGTGTGTGGGTGGGTTGGAGAGGCGGTGTATGTGGCATGTGTCTCCATGTGTCGGCAAATTTTCGGCAACTTAACACGTTGTTTTCATTACTTCAGCCCCCCCCCCACCCCCCCCCCGCATGTCTGCAGGCACACGCATGTGCATGCGCACATGCACACGTATTTCGGCTGCCCCCAGCAGCTTCTGTGGTGCAGTGTGGGACAGTGTTTGTGGTCTGCTTGCTGGTCAGCCACAGATCTGCTCCAGCCGTTGCACAGAGCGAGTATCTCTCTCTCTCTCTCTCTCTCTCTCTCTCTCTCTCTCTCTCTCTCTCTCTCTCTCGCGCGCACGCGCTCTAGCTCTATATTCTCCCCTCTCTCTCACTCGTTCTTTCTCTCCCTAGCTCTATATCCCCCAATCGCCCTCTCTCCCCCTCTCTCTCCTTTGAGTCTCTTCTGTAATATATTCGTTCTGGAGAGACACAACCTTTAATTGGATAAAGCTTCCATGTTCCATCTCTATATCTAAGATAGATATCTCACACTGCGCCGGTCTGGCAGGGATTACCCTTGTTGTTGAAACCGGTATTACAAAAGCGTTGCCTTGGTGCTGAATGGCCTACATTACTCTCCTCTCCTCACCATTCCCACCCCCCCTCCCCCTGCCAACCAGGCCGTTCGCTACACTTTGCTCTACATGCAACCTGACGTCCGTAGCACAGTTCCAAACTGTGAACTGGGGCAGAAACAAGTTGTTCCGAAGATGAGAGACAGGCACTGTGTGTCACACACACACACACACACACACACACATCCATTAACACTCATATCTCCATGTGACCAACATACATCTAGACTTGAGAGGTGCTTGGTAGTATCCATGCGTTGAAACATGTTGAGGCAGTGCTAAATAAACGGCCTGTCTCATCTGTAGGACCTTGGCTAGGGGAACTGGAACACGGCTGATTTACTGCAGCGCTCCAAAGGACAGTCTGCACAGAACTGGCCCCTGGGCATTAGAAAACACACACAAAAGTAATAGTAATCTACAGTAGATGCATATGAAACTACTGTACTGTACGTGCACACACACACACACACACACACACACACACACACACACACACCTGTACCCACATACAGTATAAGTCTATCAAATATTACAGTACGTCACATACACAGTGTATACTGATTAAAAAAACAAATGTTTCAAGAACAAAAAATGGTTGATGATGTCGACACTTTGTCGAGGTTAAGTACTCTCCTGTGTCAGGCGTGGGGTGAAAGGGGTGTTTAAAAGGAGCCAGACCGCTATCAGTTTTCCTTCCAACATGCAGCCTCTGTTCCCTATTTGCTTTCCCACCACTTGAGAGGGCATTTTCTGCTCCTGATCTTGGGCATACCGTTTCTCTTATCTAGGTGAAAGGTATAACACAGCGCTATTGCTGAATATGGCTTCCCCCAATGCGTGAGAGAGGAAATGGTATAGCCCAGGTGAAATGGTATAGCCCAGGTGAATAATACCAGTGTTGCACATTCAGGAAAATAGAGCATTTTTTGACACGCCAAATATTGTCAAAAAGATTGACCCTGCAAGTTTTATGTACAGAGTGTCCGTGGATTTATAGCTGGCAAAAGGAATCACACTTATGTCGAAGGAGCTGAATTTATGCTTTAATAGATGCAGCTGTACGTCCAGAATGTATGGGCAAGCATTCAAATACCCAGCATAGACAAGACAAATTGTCGACGAACAAAGGTGTGCGCGCCTTTGTGCGGGCATGTGCGCGCATGTGTGTATGTGTGTGTGGGCACATGCACGTGCATGTTTGCAAGTGTTAATATATGCCTGTCTGACAGGAGAAGGGAATTTACAAATAGCTGCTTATCTCTGCGGCATGTATCAGGGGTAGGTAGATGACATGCTTGTCCATTTATTATAGTGCAGAGACGGACGTATCTCCTAGGGGGAGCCGCACCAGTTTAGCCTCGTAGAGATGCACAATCCCAGCTCCCCTTTTTCTACTATGGAGCGTCAGTCTTCATCTAACTGAGGCTTATAGCCTCACAGTGAACATGAAGCGGGAGGGGGTGTGGGGGCTGTTGCTCAGTCTGGTGAGTCTGGTCATTTAAAACATTGATTCTCAAACCACAACAATAAACCGTATGTTGTCAAATGTGGCACAGTAGACTGCAGGAGACCATGAAATAACAGATGATTACTGTACTCTCTCTTGTGAAGAAACACAAAGCACACTCCACCTCCAATAGGATTTTGAATCAATGAATTGTGTCTTCATCTCACTGTATACAGCCCAGATGTACCGTAAGACCCCAATTAATCCAGCCTAGTGCAGCCTATTGCAACAAAGACACACACATATATATATAAAAGGGATTTGCTTCTTTCTCCATTCATCCATATCATTCTGCCTGTGTGCCCACTCCTGTTTAAAGTAAGGGCAGTTGTCTTGCCATCCTGCTTGGTAGTAGCCATCTGTAGAGTCTCTATAATATGATTGTTGTAATTTTACAGCCACAACCTCTACAGGGTGTGTTACAGGATTTCTTAGGATGCATTAATACAATTATCCACTAGCTGATCTCATTGCACATACCACATTGTACCTCCAGCTTCATTGACAAAATATATAGGCACATTTAACCTCAGTATGCACTGGCATTGAGACATTTTTATGTTTTACTTTGCACATATATTTGTTCCTGGAAAGTGAGGATTAGAGCAATAAACTTTACAGCAAAAACACAAAGATGGTAGACAGTATGCTACATTAAAACGAGACCGCCACACAACCAAACTGGTCGATACAGTATAGTTTTCCACAGTCTTGCTCATGAACTGGTCCCAAGGTGGTGGTTTGTAAAGGGGTCACCAATAAAGAAAAATAAAGATGTATGTTTTCAACAAGATATTAAAATGTTTATATTTTACATGCAGTGCCATTGCTGTCCATAGGGGGAGTCAATAGCATTTGTGAGCTGAGTAAAGCTGGTCATACACTATGCGACTTCGTGGACGTGTTTGGCCCGAGCCACATGAGTCATTAGTAGTCGGGCCTAAATGCGGCTTGTCGGGCGTCGTTTGCCGTGCAGTGTACAGGGGGTTGATTAGCGGCTCCCAAATCTTCTGACGTACGACCCGATTAATTTCTGACAATGTCAGAAATGTTGTTTTTTGTCTTCAGTTGAAGCAAAGCCATGAGTCAATTCCCCAAACCCAGCACCTTTTTGCCTAACTGCACCTGTGCAAAGGGTGTGAAAGCACCATGTTGACATGAAGCGTGATATGGATAGTACCTTTAGAGGCGGGCTGGTCGAGCTGTGGCAACAGCTTTGCTTGACTTGCCTACTCCTTGTATAGGCTGTTTATTTATTTATTATATGTAGGCCTATTTAGTCTACTCTTTAACATTATGTGATGTTTTATAGCATGGCGGCCTGAATCTCTCCCTGCCTTGGAGGAGCTTCCGCACAGGCCGCACAGGCTGTCTTATACTGTACTCATGCAGAGTGAGCAGTCAGTTCGGGCTTGATGGTCGGTCCGTACAGTGTGAGCATCTAAATCTGTTTGGACAGACAATTTGATCATACAGTGTGAGGGCTACAATCGGTCGCGTTCATGTTCATCGCACAGGAATGCATTTAGATTTAATTTAAGATTTTAATTTAGATTAGTGAATTTTAGATTACAATTGAATATAGTTTGCTTTAATTGAGAAAATGAATGCAAACATACAGGACAGAGCTGCAACAAGATGTATGAAACATTTTCCGATAAGAAATAATTCAGTGTTCTGTGGTGATGAGATTAGATTTCTGCAACCATTTTTTTTTTTTTTTTTAATCAGATATTGACATTTTCCAGAGAGAAACAGATTACGACAAAGTCAATGGTGGCTCGCAGCAAAACACAGTGGCACAGGAGTCTCATATCCTCCAATGACACACACACACACACACACACACACACACACGCAAGTACACGCGTGCACACGCACACGCAAGCATATATTGTTATTTATACACCAGGGGGAAGAAGGAGAATACAAAGAAAGACAAACAAATCTCTGAGCCAGAACCCAAAATGGTGCTTTCAGTGCCTACAGGTCACATCTCTCCCACGTTCAAATAGCAGTTTAGCCAAGGCGTCCCATTTGTCTGCTGGGTTTGAAAGGGAACGAAGGCAATTTGTTGCTCCTACTGAAGCGGGTCAGATGAAGGGAGGAACCCTCAGCCCCCCCCACACACACACACACCACCATCTCTAAAGCTCTTCTTCTGTGGTTGTAAGACCTCTCATTTGCTATAATCTCCTGCTCGGACCCAGAGGCCAAGACATAGGAGCTATTTTGGAAACAGCGGTGGGCTTTCATCAGTGGTGAAGCAGCAGTTACAGAAGGAGATACCAAACCAGAGGAGAGGAGAGGAGAGGAGATGAGGGGAGAGGAGAGGAGAGGAGAGGAGATGAGGGGAAGGAAGAGAAGAGGTCATTAGGTCAGCACACGTTGGTCTCGACCCTGTAAAGTGTGTTGTAAGTTTGAGGTCATACCCTGCACAGTGTCATTACGGTGGTGGAGGGCTGTGTGCACATTATGGAGGTCATACCCTGCACAGTGTCATTACGGTGGTGCAGGGCTGTGTGCACATTATGGAGGTCATACCCTGCACAGTGTCATTATGGTGGTGCAGGGCTGTGTGCACATTATGGAGGTCATACCCTGCACAGTGTCATTACGGTGGTGGAGGGCTGTGTGCACATTATGGTGGTCATACCCTGCACAGTGTCATTACGGTGTGGTTTCTTTGTGTGTGTGTGTGTGTGATTTGTGTTTGTGTGTGTATGTAGACATGTGTTAGGGTTTTCAGAAGTATGCAAGTGCGTGTGCGTTGTCCAAACTCTCTGCCTACCAGGGGACAAAGTGGACACTTGTTTGTATGCACAAATTCAGTGGGACGGCAGTGTCGTCATGGCAGCGCCATGCCACACTATCGTTGGCATATTTGAAGAATATATGTTCACCTTTATATTTACTGTTGTTTGTAATGGTGCATAGGATGGAAATCTCACACTATACTTGAGCGTGTCTTGTTTATGTTGGACATCAACAATAGCATAAGCATTAATAGCATATAACAGATAACAGGGAGTAACAGGTTACTCCCTGTTATCTTAGCTTGCAATGTGAACATGAAGACTTGTCTGACTGAATGTTTCCCATTTTAAAAAAGGAGATCCAGCACGATTTTTTAAGTTAATTGAACTGCATTACAAGCCGAGAGTGAAAATGGTTAGTTACAGTACGTTTCGTTACATAATACAGCTAGGGACGTCCGGTATTGATGATAACCGTTAGAATAAACCCAGTGCCTCCAATTAGGCCCGACGGACCCGCGACTTTAGCGTGAGGTTTCAGGTGGAGAGAGAAGGAAATCAGCAAACAATCCTTTGCTTATGCGCTGGGGGGAAGCAGGTGGGTGTCAAACAGAGGAGCACACACCGGTGACTTAGGAACGGGAGGCGCAGCTCCGGTTGTTACATTAAAAACTGCTGTGGATTTTGTTGCTACCGTGTCTAAAAGACAAGGCCAGCTCCACCGTGACATGTTGGGGTGTTGAAGAAGCTAGAGAAGCTACTCATTCGTTGATAACATAGCATAGTCTGCCCTGAGCTAACAAGCACATACTGTAGGCAGCCCCATAGCCAAACGTCACCACCACCATGAAAATTATTCATATTTTCACATTCCAATTTCCAATATAGACCGGAAGCCAGCTGGGTATTTCAGTGTCTAAAATGTATCCAATATCTCCTCACATTTCGCTACCTTACCATTCTCTGTGCATGTTGAAAAAATGAATCGGTACTTCTACGCAGCCCTCCGTAAATAGGAACATAAATAAAGTTGCAAAACAAAAAAAACAATACTATATTGCACGTTCCAATGCCAACATAGTATGTGGAGTGGAGCTTCTGAGGAAGTTGGTTCTGGTTTGAGCTCGAAGTCAGCAAGGATTCTCGAGAATGGCTAACCATACCTTTTTAAATATAGAAAAAATAATTAACAACTCCTTGTCTGTACTCAACTCCGTGGTTGGAAATGGTCACGTCTGTCCGCTGTGAATGCGTGCACATGCAGTGTGTGTGTGTGTGTGTGTGTGTGTGTGCGTGTGTTTTGGACCCAAAATAAAAGCATCGTATTAAGGTTTGGTCTGTGGCTGGCTGTCCTGATTAGGATGGCATGTGGTTGCTGCCCTGATGAGAGACTGGAACACACAAGTACAGCCTGCGCACGTGTGTGTGTTTACTTGAGTGGGTGTGCACGTGTGCGTGTGCACGCCGTGACCCCTACCGTGCGGGTCAAGTGCACATAGTGTGGACAGATATGTTAGATATGAATGTTACATACTGTAGTTAATCCTGATGGCACGCTGCTGTTATTATGCTAACAGAATGTCGGCTGTGTATGACTGGTGCATTTTAATCACTTCTAATATTGACAAATGTAGTTCTAAAAGTTTTTGATGAATGCTGTTCATGTAAATGTGGTGATTATGATGATGCATTGTATTAATTTGTAGTTTATCGTATGGTCACACTGTCGGCTCGCTAAGCCACACAAATCGCTCGACCTCTGGTGAGCTGTCGCTGAGGTCAATTTTGTGTTGCTCGGGGGAAGGCGAGTCTTCCTAATATTGCCAGCGGCAGCCAGGAAATAAAAGGACGGCAAACATGAACTGCATTCCTGCTAAAATAAATCTTTTAGGATGGAATTATTTTGTTTATACAGAGTAGGATCATGTCAAACCACTCACCAGTGATCCTATTCTCAACCATATCTGAAACTAGCTTCCCATGCATTCATTTGAAGAAGCATATCTCTGTATGATGCCAGAGATGCATCATAAATACAGTATTAGGAAAACTGGACACCCCAATGAAAATTAGTTTCCTAATTTTTTTCGTAGCGCATCTAGAGCATCTACACTGCTATTGGTTGTCGCCGAGCTCCGTCATCGGGCGCTGGCTGGAAATTAGCATAAAGTAGAGCTGTTGCTGGAAGATTTTGTAGCCGAGCGTATAGCGCCACTCTCTGTCGCCCTCTGTAGCGGTAAACAGAAAGCAGCAGGTGTTGCTAGCATTGCGTTGCTACCAGTTCGACCCTGCTAACCTCCCACCCCCACCCCATCGTCTCTCCCTCTCCTCCCCAGCTGGGCGACAGGCGACTGGGGCCAGTGCAGCCGGTCCTGCGGGGGCGGCCAGCAGAGCCGGGCGCTGCGCTGCCTGCGGAAGGTGACCTACCAGCGGGAGGAGGCGGCAGCCCACTCCCTGTGTCCCGTGGTGTCTCCCGCACAGCTGCGGCCCTGCCACACCCAGGCCTGCCCGCCCCAGTGGAGCACGGGGGCCTGGTCACAGGTGGGTCAGGCCAGGTAGAGGAGGAGGTGGAAGAGGTCGAGGAGGAAGTTGTGGAGGTGGAGTTGGTGGAGGTGGAGGAGAAGGTGATGGAGGTGGTGGAGGTGGAGGTGTTGGGGAGGTGGAGGAGGTGTTTGGGTTGAGAGGTAGCACAATATGTACGCGTGTGTGTGTGTGTGTGTGTGTGTGTGTGAGAGTGCGAGATGGGGGGGGGGGGGGGGTTGGTGGAGAGAGGAGGGGGGGGATGCGGAGATAGAAGCTGAGAGAGAGTGGGAGGTAATGGGGGACAAGGGGAGGGGGAGTGGGGGGGGGAGAAAGAATACACATTCGGTATACTTCTGAAATCAAAGCTAAAATCAAGATCTTTGCTGCCCTCTGTTGGAGATTTAGAGTTATATTATATATTATTTTAATTTGTGACAATATACAATATACAATATACTTTAAATTTCTATTATTAAATAAGGTTTAGCTTTTTCAGTTAGTTCTAAAGGGCTTTTAATAAAACATGTGGTCTGCCTTAGGCAACCTTTCATTTATGAAGATTAAGCATAGGAAAAAACAAATAATATTTTAACAAATAAACAAAATTGGAATTTCCTGAAAGAGGCTATAATTTATCGTTATGCAATATTGTGGTATGAACAGAGTGGATACATATATTGTGTAAACATCCCTGTAGTGCTATCGGGAAAGATTTAAATACGTAACTTGCCACTTGATAATATGTAATGTATTGTAATTGACAATTAGTTGTTTTATGTGATATTATAAAGATCTTCAGTGATTGTATTTGTAATCAGAGGCTGATAAAAGAGACTCCTGATGCGTACAGTGTACTGCTTTTAAGTCGTGAAATAATACAAATTGAATAAAAGACTTCCATCTAGACAGCTAATGTCTGCTGTGGGATTAGCTGCTCTTTGGTGATAACTTGGCTAATAGGATTTAAGGCTTAATACTCTATTAGATGTTTTTTCTATTTTTATCCGTGCTAAATTAGATATTCCCCTGAAAATTCAAAGATAAAATACCCTGTATCTGGCATCACGACACAATTCACTATATGTATTTAGTCTTTGATCTAAATATTTTGCTATTACCAAATACAAACAGACAACAATAGATGTTTGCCCAGTTTAAGCCAATGGGTTTATAGTTTAGTATGTGACTTTACTGTATTTAATAAAGTCAATCTGAGGTCAACATGTGATCTTAAACTTTTTTGGCTGTATGGTTACCCTTTTCAATTATTATATTATTATTATTATAAGCCAGAGTACCCCTTTACCAGGCATACTGTAAAATAAAAAAATAAAACCATAAATATAGGATTTTATCATATAAAATCTGTATTTAATTTTAAGCACCATAGTTGAACTCGGTGTTCGGTGAACGGCTGTATGTGTGTCCTTGTAAATGTGTGTGTGTGTGTGCACATCTGCCGTTGAATAATACATATTCCAGTGTGGACCTCCGAGCCTTACTGGAAGCTGTGTAGTGTTCAGTCCCGCGGGAAGGGGGTTACACAAAGCTACTTTTCCCCGGTCATTTGTGTATTTTTCTTCCTCATGATTGTCAAACTGGGTGCCCAGGGGACCATGGCTTGTGTCCAGGAGCTCCACAGGGAGTTCATGGAACTAGGCAGTGTATTTTCAAGAGCATTGTTGACACTGTTGTTGTCGTGCAGGCTGTAATATGCTGGTGATTTCTCTATATATGAAACACATTACAAGTTGTTTGGTATATAATAATGTAAAGTGTCTCTCACAATATATTATAAGCTGACTTTAAGGTTTTGTCTTATATCTGTCTTAATATAATGCTAGGGTGTGTGAAGATGAGATTATCTTTTCTCAACCTGTGACAAGTGATTTATAAAAATTGTGTTCAGCATCTGAGGTGCGTTTAAATTGGCAAATTAAAGCAAACATTTTCATACAGTTTTTCCTTTTGCTTTGAGTTCATTGTGAACGTTTGCGAACACACATAAACTTTCTGAGGTAGATCTCAGCGAATACACATGGACACCTGACTAAACGTTACAATTTAAACGTTACAATTTACACCCAAAACGTTCGAATTAAAAAGTTAAAAGGAAACACCTTCGTCATGAATATTCGCCTCAGTTTGCCGAACTTGAACGCACCCCTGGTTGAGTGGGGTCATTCGCTCCTTGATTCCAAAAATTACATTAAAAAACTATTATAAATAGGATATTTTAGCCATAATTGATAATACAGTCTAAACATTAATTTGACTTATATATTCTGCTACTAGCCTATGTAAAATTACTATAAAAAATATGAAATGGCTGTTATGCTTCAACCACCTCTAGAAAGAGAAAAAAAAAGTAATAATATTACAAATACTAATCCAAGTAATGCTGCATTACTGGGCTACAAGAACGAGATTTCTGGTCCTAGCAAACTATTTGAACCAACCTGTACAATCATCTGGTTTGATAGGCTGCAATGTTTTCAATTAATTTAACTGAATGTTTCAATATTCAATTCAATTCTAAAATGAGCTGGCTACACAGGTTGTCATGAAGGGGCGAGGCAGGGTAGTGATTGTGAAAGTAATATAGTAATGTAACTAGTTATGTAACTAATTACTTTAAAACCCAGTAATAAGTAAAATATTAATACTACTTTTTTGAAAGAGTAATAAGTAAATAGTAACTTATTACTGAGTAACTTTCCCAACACTGGCACCCACAGCTACCCATTACTGGTTCTGTACTGTGTGGACCCCAGGTAGATCTCCCCCAGCACTTTCCTGTGACACCTCCCCTCCCCTCCCCTCCCCTATTGGTCCTGCAGTGCTCCAAGACCTGTGGGCGGGGCCTGCGGAAACGCGGCGTGTTCTGCCGCAGTGCAGAGCCTGGCGCCGAAGTGGCGGTGGTCCCCGACAGCATGTGCAGGCAGCAGCAGAGGCCCAAGGCCCAGGAGGGCTGCGTTGTGAGACGCTGTCCCAGGAACGAGAGGCTGTACTGGGTCCCTACGGCCTGGGAAGAGGTAGGAGACATTAGTACAAGACAGAAACGCATTGAGTCGTCACCATGTTAGCCTACCTAAGCTTGTACGTGATTAACAGATTAGCCAAGTTTCCAGGAATAGCATCCAGAGCCGTGTAGAAGAGAGAGTTGCGTCAACTCCGTTCACTCCAATGGACCGTTCTATCACAGCAATGACAAATCGTGAATCTCGGAACAGTTCCCGGAAGTTAGCTGCAAATATTAGAAGCATCCTATGGAATATATTTTAAATGTAAGGTGATGCATTCACTGTTAATGACCCAAAAATTCAGTTATGTATCCATATTTATCAGTTAAAATGCCTGCAAAGCGCTTCCTGGAACTGTTTTGCGTCTACATGAATTATGTGAACATTGAGAATTTTGAACTTCCATTGGCGCTACTCTCTCTCTTCAACATGGCTCTGTCTACATCTAACCAATAGTGTTACTATAACGTTTTGGTATATCATATTTATTTCAACTGTGTTTATAATTTGCAGTATTTGCAGTGTTGCGATGAGAATACAGATGTGTCTACTGTAGTCTCATGATGATATTAACCAAGCCACAGTGGCACCAGGTTAATGCCCGTTAATCATCTCTGATATGCGTTCTGCAATAAAGCTTGGGAGCAGAAGCATGACTCAAGCTGAAATGTCAGCACATTTATACAAACCGCAACATTGATCTTGACTTATTGCTTCATTTAGTGTGCACAGATATTTAAACAGGTTAATGAAGATGAGCCCCTTTGTTTTCAATTATCTGCTTAGACACTTTTTCACTGATGACTTAGCAGGGAATATGCTCCCTGCGGAAATGAACTTAGCAACAAATCTGTGCTTTTTCGTGGCAAAGTCACTCTCCTGCTTCTACATGCTTCTACATCCTGAAGTCTCCAGTTGGTAAACGGGGGATAAAATCCCTGTAAGCAAAATTACCAACTCCTAAAGGAATTGTAAATACTGTAGTTTGCCGGAGATAGTTATACACTAGAGGTAATAGCATGAAGTCCACAGCAATTATCAACAGCAATTAGCTACTTTCTAATTAGCTCCTATATTGACCTTTCCAAAGTCCTGGACAAAGTAGGTTTTCCTAGCCATGTGAAAGAAGCTATTTGCTTTGTCAATATGAGCCCTTTACTGTAGATGCTGTTGTAAAATATATCAACTTGCTCTCTCTATCCACCAGTTAATATTGTAGCATAGGAATGGATTTTGTTTGATGGTTTAAGTTGGGGTAAATCGCCTGGATTTGTAGGTAAGGGAGTACTACTCATTTCCAGGCTAATCTTTACTCTTATTTATGACAGAGGGAAATACAGTTGTTGGTGGTGGCACTGCAAATATTTTATCTTTTAGTATTTATTATTTATTGACTTTGGAAAGGCTAAATCAATCTTTTTTGTTTCAATCTATTCTAAACATGAAAACAGTGAAGATAATGAATTGATGATATTGCTTTGTTTTGTTTCTTTAATTAAAAACAAAATAACTAATATAAATGATTGACCCCTGGCTACTATTTGAGTAAAATATAATTTAGTAGATTTGGAAAGATCCATAGATATATCAATTATTGAGCGTACAGACACATTTCTCTCTCTCTGTCTGTCTGTCTCTCAGTACAGATACAACAAACACAGTCTGTCTATTACTGAGAATAAAAATGCAGAATCCTTAGCGACAGCGAGCTGAGTACCTCTCTCTGTATGATGGTAGTGTCAGAAAGTGTCCTTGTGATTTCTGTTACTATGGAAACAAACCCCAATACCCAAGCATGCATGCACGCACACACACACACACACGCACACCCACACGTACTTCACACACACACACGCACACACACACGCACACACACAAACACACACACGCACACGCACACAAACACAAACACATACTCTCACACATACACGCACAGAAACAGACAACAAACAAATACTCCATTCTCCATATCGCTTTTATCTTCATCCTCCATTCTCCTCTAGTGCTCCAGGTCTTGTGGCTCAGGTGTCCAGAAGAGAGAGCTGCATTGTGGGGAACGAGATTCCCAAGGAGGGTATGTGCCTGCACCGCAAAATAGACTCATCCGTCATGCCTTAACATCAAGTTGTAGACTCTCTAGGGCGGCAGAGTGTAATGCAACACGTGCCTTGACTCTGATTATAGGGTTTGTGTGTAGCACAGTGTTGGCGTATAAAACACGACTAATGAAAAGCCAAAGAAACTTAGAAGAAGAAAAAAATATACACACCAGGAACAATACAAAAAAAAAGTTCTATCCTCAAATATGACTAATGAAAAGCCACAGAAACCTAAGAACAAGTCAAAACTCAGCCAGCCGTGGGCGTGAGCCAACCGTAGGCCAATACATAGTTTAGCATGCAAGGTTCCTCCGTGAAATCCACAGAAGTTGGGATCCAACGATAGGATCCAATGCTATTGATGCATTTCCGCCACCTACTGTTTACATCAGGGTTCCCTAATACTGGTCCTAGAAAGCCACTGCCCTGCATTTTGTAGCTGTCTCCCTGCTCTAACACAGCTGATTCACAAGAATGTGTCCTTATAAGGACCTTATAATGGGTCCTTGTCTTAACAACATTCGTTATCACCTACTCTCTTGCATCTTGTCGT
>JAODUH010003209.1:15040-34315 GCA_027564835.1 Typhlichthys subterraneus
AACAACAGTCGTTACATACAACTCTGTTCCATCTTGTCGTAACAACAGTCGTTACATACAACTCTGTTCCATCTTGTCGTAACAACAGTCGTTACATACAACTCTGTTCCATCTTGTTGTAACAACAGTCGTTACATACAACTCTGTTCCATCTTGTCGTAACAACAGTCGTTACATACAACTCTCTTGCATCTTGTTGTAACAAGTTACGTATAAACGTGTAACATATAATGCCACATTCTTATTAGAGGTGTTACCACAGTAAGTACAACACAAAGAGCTCATGCAAATTCACACTGAACCTGACAAAACACTGTTCTCCACACACTGTGTGTTCCAGCTACGTGGAGTTCCCGGTCCGTCGGTGCAGGAACCTGGCCAAGCCCATGGTGGAGCTCCAGCAGGTCTGCATGCGTAGCCCGTGCCCAGAAGCACCTGCCCGGCCGCAGGTCCTTGGGAGGACCACCACCAGCGCTGTGGTCCTGGGCTGGTACTCCTCTCCGTGGCAACAGGTACTGTACGGCATGCTGTGATTGGTGGGTTCACATCTGTCAGATTTGCTGTTGACCTGTTGGTGTGGGACAACTAAGGCCTTCTTCTTTTGTGATTGGTTCATTTGAAGTTTATGCCAGAGGTCTTCAATGCTTTTCAGGCCAAGGACCAAGGCTGATAGAAACAAGGCAGAGGGACCCCCTTTTACATATCATAAGAAATTGTGTTACTTATTTATTCGGGTCAGCCTACAGTATATAATGGTACTTTGTAACGGTGCACCATATAAAACGCTAATCCATTCAAATAAATGACAGATTCATATATATATATATTATTATAGGATGTATATATGTTAATCTGGATGTTTGGACATACTGTAAATGAATTATAGGAAGGATAAAGGTTTGGGATCAAATAACCGCAGTAACACTAAGAACCCCATTTAGTGGTTACAGACCTCCTTGTTTAATATCTCTGGAGGATACAGTTTGATGACCTTGGCCGACTTGAAGAGGGCTAGAAGTGTACTAGTGGGCACACTGCTCTTTCCTTTGCAATTCAGTAACGGTAGCTTCGAGCCATACACCGAAAACCTCACCCTTCCCCACCCCTCCCCCGTTGCGACACAGTTATGTTTACCAGGTGTGCTTGGAGTAATGATTCACCTTAATACATGCGAGACATGTTGGTGTAAAAACAAAGTTAGCTCTGTCTGTTGTACCAGTGGGGTGGGGTGGTGGAATTGCTGCGTTGGGTGCTTTCCAAACAGGCGCTTCAAGCCGTTTCCTCTAAGCGCAGCTGGTGGAGCCTTACAAAATAACTAGAATGCCTGGATGTTCGCCGAAAATACACCTCCACTCCACTGATCGGTGGGGGATGCGGCCCAAGACGCCACCTACAGGAGCAACCGGGGGGTGCAGGCAGGACTGTTCTCTCATCTATTATGTCTTAGGGCAGGGGTGAAGAATCCGCTGTCCTGCATGTCTCCCTGCTCCAACACACCTTTACATGAATGGATCGTTATCAGACATCTAACGACCCATTCATTTGAATCAGGTGTGTTGGAGCAGGGAGACATCTAGAACATGCAGGGCAGTGGCCTTCAAGGACTAGGGCTCCCCACACCTGTCTAAAAGGCAGCATGCGAGATTGCTGTGATCTCGGCATGTTTGCACGCTGGCGTAGATGCCATTCTGACAGCCTGCTGGAGGGCGAGCTTCCATGTCAGCTAATGCAAGCTAATTGTAAACGTAATAAACTTTTTGTCAAATTCACCAAATACCTCTTTGCATTTCGCTAGCTAACGTTCTGTGTGCTGAAACAATAATCTGATAAATCAATAGGAACATATGCAAAGTGGCTCACAACGCTCACAACAACAATGGCGCTTTTCTGACCAATGCATTTCAATAATAATAATAATAATAATAATAATAATCTTTATTTATATAGCTAACTATATCTACAGTTGTGCTTTCCATAAAATATACAGAAATACAGAGAAACAACATTAATAAAAATGGTTAAAGGAATCAGATTAAAAAATAAATAAAATAAAAATTTCATGTGCATATAAAATACAATAAAGATACATAACATGGTACTGAAATGACCTACGTTAAAATGGTTAAAAGAATCAGATGAAAGAAATATAAGAGAAATTGCGGGGGGGGTGTGGAGGGATATTATTTTGATTTGAGTTAGGAAGCGTTAGCAAGCTAGCAAGCGTTCTTGAGAATAACTGACCCCCTGCCAATACTGTGCCCCCGCCCCATCGCACCCGTTAGAATCACTGTCACTCCTCTTCCCTGTGCTGTCTTCGCCTCCCTCTCTGCCCCCACCCCACACCCTACCCCCAGTGCTCGGTGTCCTGTGGCGGGGGGGTCCAGACGCGCTCCATCCAGTGTCTCCGTCAGGGGCGGCCGGCATCGGGCTGCCTGCCTCACCAGAGGCCCGTTACCTCCAGGGCGTGCAACACACACTTCTGCCCAGCCCCCCAGCCCCAGCCCCGCCCTGGAACATTCCCAGGCCCGGCCCCCGGGCTAGTGCCACGCTGGGTGGGGACGCTGCCCGGCCAGCTGCCCAGGGCTGGATCATTGCTGAAAGGTACATGTCTGGGGCAGGTAACGTCCAGCCCATACCTTATCTTTATGGTGCTGAAAGGTACGTGTCTGGGGCAGGTAACATCCAGCCCATACCTTGTCTTTATGGTAAGGGTGCTGAAAGGTGCGTGTCTGGGGCAGGTAACGTCCAAACCATACCTTGTCTTTATGGTAAGGGTGCTGAAAGGTGCATGTCTGGGGCAGGTAACATGTAGCCCATACCTTATCTTTATGGTGCTGAAAGGTGCGTGTCTGGGCCAGGTAACGTCCAGCCCATACCTTATCTGTAAGGTGCTGAAAGGTGCGTGTCTGGGGCAGGTAACGACCAGCCCATACCTTGTCTATATGGTGTACATGTCAATGTATGTCAGTAAGTTGATTTCTGTTTGGCAGACACTTTTATCCAAAGCGACTTACATGTAATACATTTGTCAGTAGTTAGACTTGTCATGTACCAGCAATTATAAGCAAACAATATTCTAAATAGAACAAATACATAATGTAAAAATACCTAATACCACGTAATCAACCATATAAGATGCAAAAGATAATGGCCTAGCTAATAGTGCATACAAAGTATTATTATTATTATTATTATTATTTTTAAATAAATAGTTAGAGAAGAGCATGAGAAGTAAGTTAGTTAGTGCTCGAGAATGACTGACCCTGCCTTTAAGCATACCTTTACATTTACACTTAAGTAAGAAAATTTAAATTGGGTAAGCTAACAAAGTGGGGAAGGACCTGAACAAATGCTAGTCCACAAACACGTCTTTATGTTAGGATAGGTTAGAGGTGCATATACAATATTTTAATTTGAGCCCCCTTTACTACAGCAGCACAACACATTAATGATGGCAATATATAGTGGAGTAATGATGTCCTGAGCAGAGAATGACATCACACCCCCTCTGTGTGTTTTATAATCCTTTGTTTTCACAGCAGAGCTGGCCACACGTTTACAACAGTGTTTATTTGTGTGTGTGTGTGTGTTTGTGTGTGTCTGGCCCACTGAACATTTGATTTGGTGTGAGCTTCTGGTGTGCTTAGTGTGACGTGTCATACAGAGCCACAATTGAAGGAGATGTAGCTTTACAGTGACTTTCATTACACGAGTCACAGGGTGAATGCGTGCCTCTACCTTTCTAAATCCCCTCCTCCCACGTTCTCTCCCTCAGACGAGGCGTGTGTGGATCATTTCGGCTGGTGTCACCTTGTACCACAACACGGCGTGTGTAACCACAAGTTCTACGGACAGCAGTGCTGCCAGTCCTGCTCCGGCAGGCACTAGGACCATGCGACTACCCAGAGCCGCTGTGCTGCAGCAGACACTCCACTCAAAGGGACAAATGTCAGTGTGACCTGCACTGGCCACTTGGGGGCGCCTGCTCACAGTTGAGCTCTTTTGTACTGTAATGACTTGGCCTGGAGGATTTGACTAACCAATGTTGGAAAGATTATATGGAAGAAGAGGAAAAATGCTGTTTATAGGCAGGGTGCCTGTGATAATTTCCAAACGAAGCAGCGTTGATTGACTCATCACTCGCACCATAACTGGAAAGACTTTGTTTATCTGTTGTAAATATACTGTGTCAGCTTCACAGAGAGTACTTTTGACAACCACAGAAGAAGCCAGCTTTTTCTGGACACTTGCTTTTTGTAAGCTCCCTTATATGTTGTATATTTAAAGGGAAGTGTTTTCAAATGCCTTTGTTTAAGTTATTACTGTCCGTGTTATACATACCTTACATGTTGTCAGGTGTACAGACGATCTATGACATATTTTGTGATATACAGTATACCTTGAGAGGGCTGTGCTGGACTCCCTTGAATCCATGTTTCCATGTTCACCTCCATTATACCTCCCACTTGTTAAGTTTTATGGTGCTGTATCATTTGAGGAGATATTTCTGTGCATTCCATACATGTTAAGTTATCAGTGTAACCTATCTGTGTATTTACGGTAAAACCTTTTGCCCACTCACTCCGTAAGATGTAATTGTTTATGTTAAACTGTGCTGCGTATTTTCTATAGTTATTTTTCTCTTTCTTTCTTTTCTACGAACCGACCACCCCCCCCCCCCCCACACACACACACACACACAAAGTGCCCCACCTCCAAATACATACACCCACACTCCCACTACACTTTCTCCATTTCTCTCTTTCCATCGATTGCAGTTGACTGCCCTGAATAATGAAAACGCTGTGTGCACAGAGAGAGAGAGAGAGAGAGAGAGAGATGCATTGGAGGTATCAAGAAACCTTTTGGGGGGAAAATGGAGGCCTTATTGAGAGAAAATATTTTATGTGTTATCCATAAATGTCTGCATACAAATTGAGTTTGTGTCCAGACAGTTTTCAGTGTTCAGTTCACCATCTGATCACAATAATATGTCTCTTACAGAACAACACATAACAGAGCTTGGTTCAATTCAAGCTATTTGCTTTTTGCTCGTGTTTGTCAGTAAATACACAAACACTTTTATCAGTTGATCAGCAGGGGTGTGATTGTATGCCTTTCGATGTTGTAGTAATTTCAGCTCGTCCTCCGTTTATAATCAGTTCCGTTCCATTGCAAAGTTATCGCAATTTTCTTCCAACAAATTGACTTGATAATCCACGCGCATGGCGTGCCAGTATTCATCTGGCCACTCTGCGGGGCTCTGCGTACACCTTGATTCATTTACTTGGCAACTTTTGACACCTAATAACTTTGCGCCCCACTCACAAAGTTTCCCAACTTAAGCATGCTGAGCGGTACGATAACACAAAGCGCTTCTCCTACCGCGATGATGCCGCCATGCGTCGCGCTGCGGAGGTCTACGATTGCTCTTTAATCAACCCGTCTGCATGAATCACGGCGCCAGGAGCCCCCCAAATCATCTCTGTACTACATGCTGTTTACAGCCATGCTGTGCACCAGACAATGCGAGCTGAGGCTTATGCACCAGAACATGAATGTGTTCATTAAGCGTCGGGGCAGGATGTACTCTGTTTGTGTACCAGTCATCGTTTACACGTGCCTGTGTGTGCGTGTGTGTTGCCTGTGTGTGCCTGTGTGTGTGTGCGGCTACCTCACAGTTGGTGAGAAGGTTAACTGCTGGGAGGATCTGTTCATTTATATTCCTAGATTCCAAGCAAGCTTCACCAGTCACAATGACTGTCTCAACCAAAACACTCAGCTGGAGGGAGATTGTATCGCAGGTGAGGGTTTGGTCTACACACCCTGTGATGGTTGGCTTACACATTTCAGACAAACTCCCTTTTCTCATGGAAAATATCCACAAGATAACCTTCTTTCAGCAAACCAGGGGGCAAAACTAGAATGTTTCACCTTCTTGGAGAACAGCTTTACACACTTTACACATTATCTGAGTCAAAATAGATGCCCTGGTCTGTCAGCTGCAAAATTGGCCTGTCTCCCTTAATGCTTCTCTGACCCAAGCTGATCGATTCAGGTATTTTCTGTGGCCAACAGGGTCTTAAGCTTCCCCCCGCCCGCCCCGACACACACACACATCCACGCACCCCCCCTCCTCGTTGGTAAAACAGAATTCATTGTCCATCCAGCTCTAAGTCAGAGCTGGGTGTTATTTCCAGCCTCGACTATCCTCCACAAGCGGTCTGTCAGGCAGTCCAGATAAGACACTTGTTTGTGTGCGTCGTGTTCAGTGAACCTTAAAAGCACCCCCCATGACGACTGACAGTCTTGTCTAATTACATCATAAGTGCGCTATTCCAGTACTGCAACCTGTGTGTGCGTTCTGGCGGTTGTGTGCGCTTAAAATCAAAGTAATATCTTGCAGCGTATGCTAAGGGCTGACCGAGTGAGAGACGTCATATTTCAATACCAACCTTTCCATCAACCAAAGTTCACAGAGGGCGTGTTACCGTGCGTACTTGTGTAAATAGTAGCTAGCTACACACACTTACAACAGTACGCTTTACACCCTTGTCATTCTTGTGCGCACACACAAAAAAAAACCTTGCCGGGTATTTGTGATTGCCGGTTGATAGTGGTGTGTGCAGAGCTTTAGATGTATGCCCTTGTGTGGGAGTCGCATTGCAGGCTCATTTGTTGCACCTGAGTGGAGCTGGTCTAGTCACTGTAAACGTGAAGAGATCTGCACCTTGTAGATCTGTGTGATTAACGGCTCAGCAGCGACTGACAGCAGCTGCTTCAAGTCAAGCTTTTGTGCTTTGGTTATGCCATATGAATATGATAAAGGAGCCCGCTAAAGACGCCAGGATATCTCACTTGGGCAGCTAACTAAAATGTCATCGGCTCACTGCAAAACATGACCCTCTGTCTTGTATTGTTTGTTTGTTTTTATTTGGGTAATATATAGGCCAGGGCTACTGTAGGTCAAAAATATGTCCATGTAGGACTATCTCGATTAAAGTGCCCTGCTTTTGTCTCTAGTTCAAATACAAGTGAACCATTGGACCTGCAGAAAGTACACTACCTTTTTTCAAGGTTAGCCTCAATGACAGCAAAAACAGAATCAGCAATAATAGTTTGCACAATTAGTAGTACAAAAAGTAGGCCTAGATTAAGGCTCACTAAAAATCCTTTTAGTTTATTATATGTTTTATAGCCTACTACTGCACCTAGCAGCTGTTTAGGGTAAGTCAGAAGTACCTATATCCTAGCGTGAAACCATTTACATTTACGGCATTTGGCAGACGCTTTTATCCAAAGCGACTTACATGTAGTTGGGCTTGCCAGCAATTGTAAGCAACCAATATTATACCAGAATATGTCTATCATGCCATCATGTCTAATTCTAAAGGGCTATATAATTTTTTTTTTGAGTAGAGTAGAGTGAAAAAGAAACATTTGAGTAAGAAACTTGAGTTAACATTTAGTGCTAGGAGGTGGAGAGGTCGCTAGTCGAAGTATATCGATGGATTGTGAAGAAGTGTGTCTCGAGTCTCTTGCGGAAGATGATTCATGTTTCAGCAGTCCTAACTATTGCTGGAAGCTCGTTCCAGCATTGTGGTGTCAGGACAGAAAACATTTGAGACTTCAAAAAGTGAGTCTTGAGATCTCGTAGCGATGGCAGTGCCAGCCGCTCTTATTGGAGGTTTTCCTTGCTGTCTTGTAGGCCAGTACCAGTGTTTTGAATCTGATGCGGGCTGCAATGGGGAGCCAGTGAAGTTAGCATTCTACCAGGTCCATGCCATGAATCCGAAGATAGCCTTTACGGACATAAAACATTAAAACATTAACAAACATACGGACATTTATTGGACATAAAACAAACTGGATATTGAAATGATTTCCCAGGCACTGGTAAACATCATTAATGTGATGCTTTTATTCTATTTATTTATTTTTTACGTGCTTTGGCAATAAGGCAATATTTGTGTTTATTTGCGTTCACTCCTTCAAGGTCGTTTTCTAGAATTTGGCTGTTGGTTTGTGCACTTTTTTCCACTGCAAACCACTTTCTTCTATATATTTTGTATAGTAGTGTGCTTACTGCGTTGTGCTTAGTTAACAAAGGAGTCATTTTGTTACTATAGCCCGTATGGACTGGTGGTTTACATTGCAATAAATCAACAATGCACAACAGTGTACTGTAGGTCTTGTTGTGTAGGTGAAACAGAAGCACATTCTTCCACATGCACACCTCACTGACCATCACCTACATAGGACTATAGTCTCTAGTACTATATCAGCCAATCCCACATACCACAGTGAACATCACCTACAGTATTCCTATAGTCTTTAGTATTATATCAGACAATCTCACATAACACCATACTGAACATCATCTACAGTAGTCTTATAGTCTCTAGTACTATATCAGCCAATCCCATATAACACCACACTGAACATCACCTACAATAGTCCTATAGTCTCTTTTAGTATATCAGACAATCCCATATAACACCACACTGAACATCACCTACAGTAGTCCTATAGTCTCTAGTACTGAACATCACCAGAAGTCCTATATTCTCTAGTACTATATCAGACAATCCCATATAACACCAAACTGAACATCACCTACAGTAGTCCTATAGTCTCTTTTAGTATATCAGACAATCCCATATAACACCACACTGAACATCACCTACAGTACCTATAGTCTCTAGTACTGAACATCACCAGAAGTCCTATATTCTCTAGTACTATATCAGACAATCCCACATAACACCACACTGAACATCACCTACAGTAATCCTATAGTCTCTTTTAGTATATCAGCCAATCCCGCATCCCTCTTCCTGCTCTCCTCCCATTGTCATGGTTACCTTCTTCCATTATGCCTCTGTCTTCACCTTCATCACTTCTCTCTTATTGCTCTGCCACATGTGGTCCTCTCACAATGCCTGACGATAACACAGGTTGGTTTTTGAGCTGGATGCGGGGAGATTTGGCCACTGCTGTGTGTGTCTGCGTTTCAACGGAGGTCCTAAATAATTAAGATGGTGTAGAGCACAGCTGGTCTCCAATCTTGCATATCTTCAATATCTTTGTGCAGGATGCTAATTTGCTTAGTTTCCATTTAGGGGTTTTGTTAAATTGTGGTGCAGAGCAACACAAAAACAAGTTTTAAATGTATTATCTTGCATAAAGACGCTTATAAATCCAGGGTATTTTGTCATGCCACATCTCATCTCCGCGCATGTGCCCGGGCGTGTGTGTTTTACTGATTGGTCATTTCGTTATTTTGTATGTAGTTTTGTTTCTCTCTCTCTCTCTCTCTCTCTCTTGCTCTCCGAAGCATAGACGCGCATGTGCACGTCTGCTTTTCTGGAGCATTCCTGCTTAGATTCATTCAGTAAAAATCTTTTCATTTATTGGATTTTCCCCTCCAGGCTATGAATATTATTGATCTGTATGTTTTCGGCAGCTCTGTGCCATCTATCTTCCTTTGAACGCCCGGCCTCTCATCATTTTCTTCTGAAATGTAGCAATTGATTAGGATGCGAAGCCCCAGAGCGCGTGGCTGCTTGCCTGTTGCCCTCCTGACCTTGATGAAAACGCTCTGGAAAGTAGCTGGGAAAGAGATTCTGCCCTCTCCTCTCTCTGTCTGCTATCTATGTCCCATCTGCCCTCTTCGCTTTTTGCTCTTTTTGTCGCCCCACAACAAACGCTTGACAAGCGCCGGCGACAGGTTCCCGCAATCGAACGTGTCTCGCATACCCACTGTGTTTCACAGAGCCTCCTCTTGCCTCTTCATGCATTTTCCCTGACTTTCCCCTCCCCACCACACACACACCACTCCACACACACACACACACACACAAATGCGTAAGCCTTTTTCCACCTCTTTGTGACCCCCCACACCCCCCCACACCCCCCACACCCCTGTGCCAAGGCCACATATTGTGTTGCTTTCAGGGGCCCAGGCAATCTGAGGAACCTTCTTCCTGACACCTGTGAATTAATCAATGGCGGGCAGAAAGCCTATCCATTTCCTGCCCGCAGCGCTGATGTCTGCCCGGCGCTACAATGGAGCCCACTCTCGTCCTCTTTTCCAGCCGCCTGCCCGGTCCCCGGAGACGCCTTGCTTTTGTAGGACGTCAATTTATTTTCCATGGGAGCGCTAATGGCAGGGTCACCCACAATGGATCTGGATGCCAGAGTTTAAGAAATCTCCTGCTGAGAAACGAGCAATTGTTAAATTGTTATATATTCTGCACCTACACATATGGGGATTTACCTGCGCGTAACACAAATATACACATGCTCATTAATGTTCAATATTTTTGTTTTATCAATATTTTATGTATTATCTGAAATTTATCCACGACAAAATATCTTTGTTTGGTTGCCACTAGAGGGCAATGCTTGCCAAATAGCCAATTCACTTAGTTCTCTCTCTCTCTCTCTGTTCTTCTGTTCATCTGTTTCTCTCTGTTCTTCTTCCTTTCTCTATTTCTCATACACACACTCCACATTTTAAACCACATTTAAAATGCAAATTGAAGAAAAAAAAACATAACGAACAACAACAGTAGCACAATAAATCAGACTCACTCTTGGATTGTAGATGTATGCAAATTGGTTTCCTGTAATAAAGATGTGCCCATTAAGAGACGCTGAGTTCTCTGACTTTTGTCAGCAAGTTAAACATTATTACTACCCACCCAATCCAAAACTTTATTTCCATAGACGTTGCAATAAGCTATTTATTACAATGACCGTCAAATCTGATAAAGCTCACCACAGGACTTGCATCAGCTAAACACATCTGTAAAATCTCCCCTGAAGACGTAATATTTTATTTGGAATGTGGGGATGTCACCCAAATTGGTGATGCCGCCCTTGATTGGTTTTTGCTTTAACTGAATAAAACCTGACAAATAAGGCAAACAAGCCAGCTGAGCTGGTACATTATTTTGTAAGAGCAGCGGTGTGTTGGCTGTTCAGTGGTGTGTGGATTGACACAGGAGGATTACAAACAATCAGTGAGAAACATTATCACATGAAGAGACACAAGGTCGGAAACATTATCTATAAACTATATATTTTTTGTGTGTGAGTAAGCAAAGCAACATAATGGCATCCTGGCGTGCGTGCGAGCATGTGTGTGTGTGTGTGTGTGTGTGTGGCGAGAGGGGCGGAGAATTTGTTGGGGTAAGAAGCATTCTCCTTCATGCAGGAAAAACAGCTCAGGGAGTGAGTTTGTAGGTAATTGGCCAAGGTTAGAAACCTCAATAAATCAAAGGCATGCGGGTGCTTCAAACAAGGACACGGCAGCAGAATCATTACAGAAGATACATTATTTTCAAAGACATGCCTTAGTTGTCCACATCCTCATACATAATGAGTGCACATTGGACCCCTGGCTAGTTACATTCCCCATTGAGTGACTCCCCATTGGATATCTATGTAGTGCACACCTGAACACTAATAAGACTAACGTTTTGAAGGTCTCCAACTGACTTAACAGATGTGATTTTGAAAGTTAGACTCCACCGCGTGTCTTTTTCGACGTTGGGATGATGTTATTCACAGGGCCAGGGGGCTAGTTCCTAGCCTATAGGCTACATGTACGTACATCGGTATACGCCAACACTGTCAGCCACAGCTTTGGTTAATCATACATCCCTTAGCAGCCTTTGTGAACAGGGACTGGTCACGGTAGAGTTGCCACCTTTCATTGTCACCTTTCATTTCAAAATAAAGAACGCCCCCCAACCAGTAGTAGGAAATCATAGCTTGAATTTTTATTTTATTTTTAAGAAAGCATTTAGTTTTGTATGAAATCACTTAAAAGCAGTTTTAGATATTAGAAAAACACATAAAAAATTAAAAAGTTCAAATATTTATTTAAGAATATTTATTAATTATATATTTGTACTTATTATTTAAAAACATTTTAAACTTTTGTCTACCTGAACTAGTATTTTTTAAAATAGATTTAATGTTTTCTTTCTTTCACGTGTCAAAGTCCAGTCCAGTCCATTAGATAACTGCTCCATTGAACATTATGAAATAGCTGCGCTAATAAATAATTGTCCTAAGTTATAATGCATTATTTGTTTAAAAAAATAATACTTTGTAAATACTATGTATGTCTTACTAAACACAATGAGCTTTTTCTAAAAACAATACACCCCTTATGGGGCATATGATCAAATATGGTGCCTTCATTTTTCATGAACAGATTTATTTACTTCCTATCCTATCCAATCCTATTCAAACAACGGCTATCTCATCATGCAGCACAACTATTCAACTGTATAATGTGTGAGTTTCATCGACTTTCCATTCTATCTTCGATGTTATAACCGTACTGTAGATGTCGGAGTAGGTAGGAGCACAAAAGCGTGTTTTCGGAATTCTGAAAGTACACTCAATTGGAAATGCTCCGGGCAACTCCTGATTGGTCAGATGCCCTGGTGTAACTAATTGTGATATAGCCTGATTTGTGAATGGCTGGGAGAAATCCATGTGTTTATACTACTTCACAGAGAAGCTTGGCAACATATTTACATTTTGTCTTTTTTACCTTTTTTGTTTTATTGCATGGCCGTAGTACATAGCAATCGTAGTACACAGTCGTGATATTGAGATGTCTGCGCATGTTTATCAAAATACGGGAGAAATCTCGTCCTGTATTGACTGAAAACGGGACGCAAGTTTCAAGCGTCAAATACGGGACGATTCTGTATTTTACGGGACGAGTAGCAACTCTCGGTTATGCTCCATTGGGAAGTGTTAAAGGCAGGGTCAGTCATTCTTGCTAAATTTGAGCTCAAATCAAAACAGTAACGCTCTGCGGCCCTCCGTGACAGGGCCTCACCCATAGAAATGCAGTGAAGCAAAAAGTAGTGCTATACGACTTTGTTGATACGAGCGGTGTCCGCCAGTTTCTATTTACGGAGCCAGTTGCTGTGTAGAAGCATCGGATTCTTTTTTCAACATGCACAGAGAACGGTAAGCTAACGAAATGTGAGGAGGAACTTAACATTTAGCTTGCAATAGCTGACTGTATCTTTAACAGGTGTTTCCTCCTAATGGCCTCAGACCTCTGGTTCATTTTGAAACTATTTGACAGCATTTAACAAATCGGCATTGCTGCAACTGTTTCGATCGCTTCAACTTCAATGTCATTGCGCTTAGAAACGCCACCCTGATTGGCCCCTCAGCTGTGCAAACGCTAAAGCTAACAGGTTTTCCAGACTACAATCTCTGCGAAAAGTGAGCTGAGAGCAATAGTCGGGTGGACGCCGGCCTCAGCATCAGTGCCAGCTTTGGTACTGTAATCACAGCCTTTGTATTGCAACAAGGAGCGTCGTATTGGGGCGGCAGGGGGGTCTGAAAGTGTCTTTTTACTCATATAGAACATAAATCATGTTATTTCTGGTGTACATGTACAGTGGGGTCCATATAGTGTAATGTGTGGACAGTGTGTGTGGACACAGTGTGGTTTATTGTACTGTAGGCTACATCCCTTCCTCTACACGTAGCTCCTGTGATGTACGAGCACATGCTCCTGTGTGTGAGTGTGTGTGGTGAAGTTGAGCGTGGTATAACTCAACAGTTCCTACAACAACACTGACAATAGCAAGTAGCTCCCGAGTGCTGAGGCTGTCAGGTTTGGTCCTGGAACGAAGACACAGACACAGAGAGAGAGAGAGAGAGAGAGAGAGAGAGAGAGAGAGAGAGAGATAGTCGTCAGCAGTGAGAGATAGAGAGAGAGAAAGAGAGAGGGGGGAGAGATAATGAAAGAGAGAGAGAGAGAAGGGGGGGGAGAGGAGAGATGGTCGTCGGCAGTGAGAGATAGAGAGGGATAGATAGAGAGGAGGAGAGATAGTGAGAGAGAGGAGTTTATGACAGGTTCCGTCGACAGTGTGCCTCCTCCTCGGTGGTTTCTCCCTCCACAGCCTGTGGTGTCACATGCACATGAAAGCGTGACGGTGGCACGTTGCATGCAGGCAACACGGCGAATGGCAGCATTATAGAAACAAAACAACTGTCACCTGAAGCTGGAGTCAGCTGTTGTGACGACGTGCCTTACCTTACCTTACGTAACCCTATCTTACCTTACCTTACCTTACCTTACCTTACCTTACCTTACCTTACGTAACCCTATCTTACCTTACATAACCCTATCTTACCTTACCTTACCTTACCTTACCTTACCTTACGTAACCCTATCTTACCTTACCTTACGTAACCCTATCTTACCTTACCTTACCTTACCTTACCTTACCTTACCTTACGTAACTTAACCTTACCCTTACCTTACATAACCTAACCTAACCTTACCTTACCTTACCTTACGTAACCCTATCTTACCTTACCTTACCTTACCTTACCTTACCTTACGTAACTTAACCTTACCCTTACCTTACATAACATAACCTAACCTTACCTTACCTTACCTTACCTTACCCTACCTTACCTTACCTTACCCTATCTTACCTTACCTTACCTTACCTTACCTTACCTTACATAACCTAACCTAACCTTACCTTACCTTACCTTACGTAACCCTACATTACCTTACCTTACCTTACCTTACCTTACCTTACCTTACCTTACCTTAACCTTACCTTACCTTACCTTACATTACCTTACCTTACATTACCTTACCTTACGTAACCCTTACCTATCCTTACCTTATGTAACCTAACCTTACCTTACATAACCCTTACCTTGGCAGATTATAGAAAAAAAACAACTGTCACCTGAAGCTAAAGTCAGCTGTTGCAACGACCTTACCTAACCTTATGTAACCCTTACCTTACCCTACCTTACCTTACATAACCCTTACCTTACTTTACCTTACCTAACCTTACCTTGTCACCTGAAGCTGGAGTCAGCTGTTTACCTTACCTTAAGTTATCTTACCTTACATTAAGTAACCCTTCCCTTACCTTCCCTTACATTATCCTTGTGTTTACGGCATTATAGAAACAAAACAACTGTCACCTGAAGCTGGAGTCAGCTGTTGTGACGACGTGCCTTACCTTACCTTACATAACCCTATCTTACCTTACCTTACCTTACCTTACCTTACGTAACCCTATCTTACCTTACCTTACCTTACCTTACCTTACGTAACCCTATCTTACCTTACGTAACTTAACCTTACCCTTACCTTACATAACCTAACCTAACCTTACCTTACCTTACCCTATCTTACCTTACCTTACCTTACCTTACCTTACGTAACCCTACATTACCTTACCTTACCTTACCTTACCCTTACCTTACCTTACCTTACGTAACCCTATCATTCCTTACGTAACTTAACCTTACCCTACCTTACCTTACCTTACCTTACCCTTACCTTACCTTATATTACCTTACCTTACATTACCTTACCTTACGTAACCCTTACCTATCCTTACATTACCTTACCTTACGTAACCCTTACCTATCCTTACATTACCTTACCTTATGTAACCTAACCTTACCTTACATAACCCTTACCTTGGCAGATTATAGAAAAAAAACAACTGTCACCTGAAGCTAAAGTCAGCTGTTGCAACGACCTTACCTAACCTTATGTAACCCTTACCTTACCCTACCTTACCTTACATAACCCTTACCTTACTTTACCTTACCTAACCTTACCTTGTCACCTGAAGCTGGAGTCAGCTGTTTACCTTACCTTAAGTTATCTTACCTTACATTAAGTAACCCTTCCCTTACCTTCCCTTACATTATCCTTGTGTTTACGGTAAACTGTAAAGGTATAGTGATGCTCGAAAAGGATCGTTGATATTTGAACTCAACGAAAGTTCCACCCCCCCAAAATTTGATACACATTGCCAAGGCTGGAACATTGTTGTTGTAGTACGAGTGTTGTTTGCACCACATTGTTTGTGTTCCCATCTATATATGTGTAGAAACACTAGATTATTTTTCAGCATGCACACAGAGCGAGCAGCCGTGAGGCGATATTTGCTGAGTCAGAAAGTGTATTAGTGTACATTCACTGACCCCACCTTTAAGGACACTGCGGTCATCGTGCAGTCGGTGTTAGCGGGAAAAATCATGCGCTTTGGCACTACAATAGCTCTCACAAACACACACACACACACACACACACACATCTGTACTGTACACAGCGAACGCATGACATTTTACAAATGGCGTAAAGCTCGTAAGAGTCCAAGAGCTCCCTCTCGGCTCCTCCGCGGAGCTGCAAGGAACAGCTGTCGAGAGCAATCACCATGGCGATTGATGTGAGTCCAAATGAGGCAAATCAATCAACCCCGCCCACCCTAGCCTCTCCTTCCACACTCATGCTCCTACGGCCTCCCAACAGAGTGTGCCTCCTTCTAAACCGGGGGAGGAAAGTTTGGCTTCGGCTTTCCATCGCAGACCCGGCGATACATTGCATTGTGGGTAAAGAAAAATAAAGAAAAAGCTCATAGGCTGTGGGGAGAGGACTGTGGTTTCCCAGCTAGCATTCTTCTCGCTACACCTCTGTTTAATCATGGACGCAGTGGTCGGTCCGGCCTACAGCACCCCCACACACACACACAATCTCGCCCAGCATCCCCTAGCGACACCCCTACACCCCGTCTCCCCCCCCCCCCCCCCCCCGTGTTGGCCTCAATTAGCGGGGAATTAAAGTCCTGTATCCCGGATGGAATTCACATGGGGGGGGGGTTAGGGGGGTGTATGGAAACTGCTCCTTAATTATATGAACTCTCCACGTGCTGCCGGAGACTGATTGCATTCCGAAGCGTGCTCGAATGCAGCTTGTTGAAGTCAGTCAGCAGATGCAGATGAGTTATTCAGCCGCTACAATGGCACAGCAGAGCACAGTGCCATTGTTGTGTTCTTGTTTTCACTTTCCTCCTCGTCTATACTCTATACCACCACCGTAGTCCGCAGAGAGAGGGGCTCCTCCTTACCCAAAGCGAAAAACAGCCGTCAGAGCAGCTGTGAATCCCAGTCTAATTTACGGCCTTTTGTTTTGATTTGGGTTGGTGTTGTCGCTAGGCTAAGCAACAGTTAACGCTGTAACTATTTTAATGTTAGTAGAGATATATAGAACACATTACAACAAATTATTTGTCCCATTGCTTGGGCTTATTACATTATTCTTCCATTTGAATCTCTTGTTACTGTACTAGTTTACACAGCTACTCTAAAAGTTGAGGACGAGTAGTTTTCATTTTGAAAGAATCCCGATTCTGTCTGTGTTCTGTGATACAGTACTTTGAGGCTATATCTTTTTCTTCCTTTGAAAATTTAGGAGTTGACCTTAATGGATATTCTGGAACACATGCAGCCATTATGGATTGGAAAACATAACCCTAACTCTTATACAATGATTCAATCTTTGTTTATTTTTATTAAATTTTTTTGTAGTTGAGATGGCCAAACACTTTGAAGCTTTTATTTAATTTTCTTATTTATTTCGTTCGGGATTTTTTTTGTACAAGGACAGAGAAACAATGACTCTTTGTCTCTGCACCTGTGTGTCTGGTGAAAAAGCCAACAACAGCTACGCAGGCACAGACACGGCAGAGCTGACATTGGTTGCACCGCTCCTCGTGTTATCGCTGCACTGCTCACAAATGTTATAGCATAATAGGGATGGGGGGGTCTCACGTCTGCATCAATGTGTTTTTGTGTGTGTGTGTGTCTGTGTGTGTGTGTGTGGGGGGGGGGGGGGTCCATAAATCAGACAAAAGACAAGTTTCCACAATCTTCTGAAAGCTTGGGCTTATAGGGCTGCCAATAATAGCATGACAAATGGGTGTCATTGTCAATTTATGAGGAGAGACAGAAAGTAAGATCAATGAGTAGAGAGAGAGAGAGAGAGAGAGAGAGAGAGAGAGAGAGAGAGAGAGAGAGAGAGATTTGGGCGAACGAGGGGAATGCTTTGACAATGGCAGATCAATTGAAACATTTATTATCCGTACGCACCCTACCAGCCCTGGCTTAATCATGTATTGGCAACATTGAATCTTTGTCAAACACTCCAGGCACTGCAGCTGTTTGAATGTGGTGTTTCATGTGCTCACACACACACACACACACACGCACACACACACGCACACACGCACCCGGACACACACACACACACACACGCACACACACACAATGTGCCTGTGTTTGTGATCTGCACCATATCACACAGGTTCTGGCATACACTACATGAAAACACACGACCAACAGCTGTTGGGTAGCTGTGCACTGCAGACATAAGCATGGCAGTAGATCAAAGCCAGAGATGAATGTAGGATTTGAATTGATAGTGTGCGTGTGTGTGCGTGCGTGTGTGTGTGTGTGTGTGTGTACATGTGCGTGCGTGTGAGCATTGTATGTGAGACTATTCTGGTCCGAGTGAATCAATGGTTTGTGCAGTGAAGTTGATGGCATTATTAACCTATTGTGCACAGTGTCCATTGATAGTGTGTCCAATTAAGGACCCAGAGCCTGTCAGCTTCTCTTTAGGAGAACAATAGCAAGACTCATCTCTCCTCACACACTTTTAATACTCAATAACGGTCCAAGACACAACCTGAGAGACAATGAGACGAGTGAAATTCCACATTGACATAAATAGGACATCAATCACCGCGTATTTCAAGTTTATAACAACACTGTGAAGGAGTCTCTTTGTCGGAGAGGTGTCAGGAAGTCCTCTTTGTCCCCATTTTTTTGTACTTGTGAACGCGGCGCTTGCAAAGCTTTGGCGGCTGACACAAACGTGATGGGAAGAGGCTCGTTAACAGAGCAAAATTAAAATGTCATCGTGATCTCTATTCTTAGGCGAGCCTAGAGCACCAGAAATGGTAACTATTTAATTTTATTTCTCCACAGTGAGCGATGAACCAGGAGGATTTGCCTTCTCGCTGGGGCATTATTGCTCTTTGCTTTTAACTGCTACTTCTATCAATATTTTGCAGGCAACACTGACCATAAAAAATTATAACTTTCAAGCTTTCATGATATTTTTATACCCGAAATACCAGCCGCTATTTAGTATTATGTCACATGACACTTGCGATCCTATAGCGATATATTTCCCTGTTCTGTGATAACATTGTTACCTCACATCAGAGAGCACCAAACCAACACCATCAAGGGGTTTTTGTGTGTAGTTATCTATTACAATGAAATCAACCTGTCATGCAGCTTTTTACGAAAGTTGAGTCCTTGCACTCTACCTCTCCTTATCCCCTAGGCGAGGGTTTGGGGGCGTAACAAGCCGCCTGTTGAGCAGGCATCAGT
>JAODUH010003210.1:0-11510 GCA_027564835.1 Typhlichthys subterraneus
TCCTTTGGCACTGTCCCCGACTTCCACGCGATGTTGAAGAGGCGTGTCATCCAAGACATCCCCTCCACATCCAAAGCATTTAGCCTTTCTGGACGGATCTAATCAATCCCCGGGGCTTTGCCACTGTGGTGTTCTTCCCCATGTATTTAATTTTCTCTTTAATGCTATAGCAGTCACCCCCCCCCTCCATATGAAACCCCCCTTTTAGCGCCCTTAGTGTTCTAGGGAGTGGCTGGGCGGCTGGCGTCATGCATGCAAAATACATTACGATCTCCTCCAATGTGTGACCCAGCGCCTAGCCCACACCGAGCCTCAGAGATCAACTCCATTACCTCAGCTGTCACCGTGTCATATTCACAAGCCCAGATTTTAATATTTGCTACTACCCCCAAGATCTGCACCCTACAAACAACTTCTAATGGAGAGGATGCATTCTGTATACTGTACACGTGTTTGCCTGTAGGTAAATGGAAAAGAGAGTGTGCATCAAGCTCTTTGACCCATGTACCCGTAAGAAAACGTCTTCATAGCTTTTGCACTTAACAAGCTGTGGTCAAAACCAACTGTAGGAACCATATCTTTTTACTGCATTAACACCTATACCAGAAAAGTGTCTCCTATACCAACATAGGTTTTTCATTAGGATTATATGGTGTAGCTGTCTTTTTATATTTGTATTGTATTATGTAACATATAATGTGCTCTTTGCTGTAGTTGTAGTATTCATATTTATTCTATTTGACGGTAAGTGTGACATTGGGATTTTCTCTTTTCTATGTGAAAGGGTGCTACATAAATACATCTTACTTAATTACGGTGTATAAGGGAGAGAATAAAGAGACTATCAATTCTCAGCAAAGAGTCTTCTGAACGACGAGGCTAACTAAAGGGGGCTTTGGCCAGGCACGCTGGTCTCTGGGAAGCAAGACAATGATGTGATTGAGGCGCAGTGACCAAAATAGGGCTCTCACTGTGAAACAGGTTTTGGACCCCTCACCCCCGAACTGGAATAGAGAATAATACAGATCATGGACGGATTGTGTCAAGCTAATGGAATCATTCAGATCGAGAAGAAGACAAGCCTAGCACGCACACGCGCGTGCACACACACACACACACACGCACACACGCACACACACACAAAGCCCCTCTTCCTTTCCTACTGTATGCTATTATTTTCCATCAATTCCCAATGTGCCAATGGGGATCGGATGCTGCATAGAAAGTCTCCAATTAGGAGCGCTCCTTTCATGTCAAGCACCATGCTGCATGGAGACACATAGAGAACACATGAATTAGCAGCAGGTGAGCTCCATGGTTGGCAATGGGCGGCTGTGCTGCCTGTGAAAGAAAACACACACACACGCGCACACACCTCATAACCTTCTACATGCTAACACAGTGGTTATCATACTTCACACCCTGGCTCTCAATGTCAATTGTCAAGTGCTTGTAAACGTTACAAAAACAGAATACACAGTATAAACAACCATAAACCACATGAAATGTACTGTATGCATGTTTAAATATTAGAAAAAATGTAAAGATTATTTCAAAGTCTGGAAATCATCTCCTGAAAAGCTTCTTTCAAGCCCTTGATGGGACCCAACCTGCTGCTTGAGCTGGCTTGTACAAACATGGCAAACATGCAGTGGGCCTACATACACACAAATCCAAATCCTCACAAGCATACAGGCATATTATAATGCCACCCCCCCCCCCCCCATTTCATGCCCTAAATACTTGCAGCAGCCCTCCCCATTTTCGCTTAACATAGAAAGCCGTAAGAATACGAAACCTCTCAGATATTTTCTGTGGCTCACGGAATGAAATTGCCTGAAAATATCCTTAGTGCAAGTGTGTGAGAGTGCAAATTAAAAAGCTTACAATGTATTGTGTAATGTCTTCCTTGAAGCAAACACTCAATAGAGCCTAAGGTGAGATTAACTATATCTTCTCTTTTGGTTACTTAATGGAGGCCTAATTACTTTTACAGATTGATTTTCTTTTGTACTTTATAACCTGTGCCGGAAGCGCCGACTCTTAAAATAAACGTTACTGGATATTACTTATTAGGACCACTTGTCTTATTCTCCAACATTCCCCCGCATGAATCCTTAGTCCAACATTGTGCCACAGTATTGCGTTTTCGCAGGCATTGATGTTACTATTAATACGATCGCGTCTCCTTCCATGCCAAGCTATAACTTTCTCGTTAGTCAGACAAAATCATCCGCTAAGCCTCCATGGAGGGCTCTACATGTGGATAATGTGCCAGGCAGCCAAAGCAAGGTATTATTTGGCTGCCTGCAGATCCATGGAGAGGAGGTGGCGACTGAGCCAGCCAGGGGGAAAAAAGACAGTGATTTAGAACCTGCCAGAATGAGTCTTGGAGCAGAGCGCCATCTCTTCCTAATCTCCCTCGGGGGGTGGAGCCTCTACTGTAGTTGCTGTGTATGCTTGGATCCAACACTACGCCTCAGGGTGGCATGGCCATCGCAGACAGAGCTGCATTTCTGACGCTGCTGTAGAATGTATCAGGGTCACCTCATATACCTCACTGTTACCTGAGATACCTCAGTATGACCTCAGATACCTCAGGGTCACCTGAGATACCACAGTGTGACCTCAGATACCTCAGTATGACCTCAGATACCTCAGGGTCACCTGATATACCTCAGGTACCTCAGTATGACCCCAGATACCTCAGTATGACCTCATATACCTCAGGGTCACCTTAGATACCTCAGGGTCACCTCATATACCTCAGTATGACCTCACATACCCCAGTATGACCTCATATTCCTCAGTATGACCTCAGTATGACCTCAGATACCTCAGGGTCACCTTAGATACCTCAGGGTCACCTCATATACCTCAGTATGACCTCATATTCCTCAGTATGACCTCAGATACCTCAGGGTCACCTTAGATACCTTAGGGACATGTCCTGTCCTCTGTCTTTCACCATGTCAAATAACGCTCTGACAGCCACTCCGAGAGGTTCAGACCAACCACGGAGGACGTGGACCTCTTTTCTCGCCGTCGGTCACGAGCAGCAATGACTTGAAAGATGGAGGGCATCTGGCTCACCCACCAGGGGAAAAATCGACATGCAGTCAGATGAAGGTCACTCCCAACAATGGGGAAGGTCTGTTGAATGAGCTATTGACTCTGATGAACAAGAGTCAGACATGAGCAATTGTGTGTGTGTGTGTGTGCGTGTGCGTGTGTGGAGGGGGGGATTAGCTCATTCTCACGATTCATCCATTTATTGAAGGCAAAGAGCCTTTAACGGGCTATCAATATGAAGCAGACCTGACATTGAATAAAACTCATACAGTACGTGAGAAATTACACACAGCATCCCACAGGATCATTTTATTACCTATGGGCCCTTGCCTCATTGTAGCCATTAATACAATTACACACTCAGTGTGAGAAATGGCTTGATTTTATATCTGCCATATGTGCTTATATTATACCTCAGTTTTATATTTGATGTTTAATCTTTGCGGACAGGCAGACATGGTAAAGCAGGTAGGACAGAAACTTGTTTAGAGAGAGGATCGTATAGAGATTACATTAGCAACTGGGTCAAAGCTTGGCAAAAAGTGAAAATGTAAAAAGGTATAAGCTAAATTTAGATAAATCTGCACAATATTCTTTTGGAGGGATTCTCTTGTGTGTGAGGTGTGGAGGCAAGACTGGCACTGTCTTCCAGCCTCTGGCATCAGATAAGATACTGTGCTCCAAAGTGATGCTTAAAAATACGTAGGCTTATGGTAACAACCGTTGGCTCGGCTTACACACACCCGAAATATTGACGTAGGCTATTTCAACAAACAAGAAAAAAAGATGGAAGACATGGAACTGAAAATATACTAACTAGAAACCTTAAAGGTCAATACGAATGTGAAACTATGAACTTATGGGAACAAGTAAAACAATGAAATGCTTGATTTTGTTAAACAAAATTGCATTACATTTGTGTTACAACATTTAGTTACAAAGAGTAAAATGTATTTTAATTAAAATCCGTTCTCACACAAAACAGAGAGAGACTGAGGTAGAGAGTGACTGAACAAATGATGAAGAACATGATAACACTATTCCGTCTTTGGAGTTATCTTGTGTTTTTTTTTTATCTCCCCATGCCCATTATCACCAGATTTGGTCATTCTCTAAATCCACAAATCACATTGCATGGTGGATGATTCGAAAGAGATGATAAATCATGTAGGCTAGATATAGTGAAACACAGAAAAACTAGAGTGAAAAAGAATGGATTTACAAAATGTGAGAGAGAGAACAAAGAGGGTGAACTTGTTTCGTTTTGGACAAATAATGAAAACAACTAGAAAGTTTCATTAATTAATGTCACAGTGTTGGTCATCCAGAGGATTTCATTTCAAGCTCTGACAGACCTCTGCAAATTAAATGCCAGCCAAAAGCTAGTTATCAGTTACAATAACTCTTAACAGGGCATTTAGTGGAGTTTCAGTAGTGTGTATAATTATATATGGTGAAGAGAATAGAATAAAACAGTAATGACAATTTACAATTTTTCCAACTTTCCACATTGCTTTTTGAGCAAACCTTCTGGGGTTGGGAAAGGACAAGGCAGAGCAAAACACAATTAATCTGGAAACTTCACAGTACAATAAACTGTCTAAGTACTGTGCATTACAATGTATTGGAAACTTCAGCAAAGAGCTTAAGTTAGGACAACATGAAAGTACATTTGTTTTGCCCCTCTCAATCATTGGGTTAAATATGGATTAGTGTTTGCTGTCACATAACTGTGTGCATGTTGTAATTCACTGTAGTATCCCATATGTTTTTAGCAAGAGCACATTATGAGCAAAAATGCTTTACAAAAGGGATTTTCAACCACTGTGTTCTGAGAAGCATTGTTAGGCATAATAACCACACACGTATGCCATACTGTGTAGCATTATCCTTTAACTACCCAGTAACATTGTATCAAAACATTTTTACTCTGTCCATGGCTACACTCATATATTTATTTGAGCTAATCAAATATACCATGAAACAAACAACACAAACTGTAAAGGAGGTTTTAATAAATGAAGATAAAAATATAAGATGCACAGAGATGTAGTGCTACTAAACTTAAAAAACCAACACAGGTAATATGAAGAGTCCGCAACAGGATTCACAATATTAGGTCGAGACTTTTCTGTTTAGTGTAGCGTTTTAACACAGAATGCCCAAATGCATTATACTCATACTTATTTCATGCCATGGGCGACACACGACTGTTGAATATTTCAGCATCATCATTGCTCTGCAAAGTTGCACTGTATCTGTCAGGGTTCCTGAGACAGGCAGCTTCACGTTTCAGTTTTTCTTTGAGTCCCTGGAGCTCTCCGCTCCCTGCGTCTCCTGAATCAGGCCATTTCAAGCAGACGCCTCAAAGCCACAACAATGGAAGTCACCACATCTTTCTTTTCTCGTCGACCAAAAATTCCACTCTCCTTCCTTTTTTATTTTTCATTTCACTCTAATGTTCTAGCCCCCCCCCTTCCCGTGAATATCCAGAATGTCCTTCATGGGCAATTTGACATTTACATTTAACATTGCTTATATCCAACTTGGTAGCTCTCGTGGAAAAACATTAACGAATGGTATAATGTTTTTAAAAAGTGAGAATAAAACACCCCAATATCAAAATATCAAAACGGTATTGGTGACATGGAGTGGAAATATGGAGGGTTCCTCCTCTCCTGCTGGGATGCCTGAAACAGCTCCAGGCTCAACCGACGCTGTCATTCAAACCCTGTTCTAATTGACAGGTTGGTCTAAGTGCAGGTAGAGACCAGCAACCTCCTGCCCAGGTTATAACAGAACTTTGAAACCTGGCCTCTTAGCAAGACATTTGTCAAATAAGTTCTACCACACAGCTGTGCTGGTATAGAAACATGTTTTATAATTGATACAAAATACGCTGGACAAATCAGCCATGCTGTTGTCAGGAGTGATAGAAATAGCCTACTGTATTGTGTGCATATTGCTGTGCATGTTAGGGACCCAAATATGTTCACTTTTATAAACAGACTATAATATGCATGACATTTTCCTAACCACATACATACAGTACACTTTTAACAGAGACATCTGACAGGTGTAGCTCATTAACTATGGGTAGGTTACATTTTATTCTACCATTGCACCATTCTAGATATGCAAACCGTACATTGATACTGTAATGTACTGGCATTAAATTGCCAGTCAATTGAATGAGGTACCCCTCTGTGAAAAGGGTTTACTGCTTGTTAGGATAGAAGGTTTGGAAAAATTACAAATGAAAGGTTGTGTCAACCTGAATGTTTCTTTCTCCCCTTTGATATTGTATTATAAGAATAACTATTACCCAATGAGTGATGTTTTGCAAACCCATGTAGCCTCCCTTTGTGCAAAAGCTAAATGTCTTCTCCATGTATGGTTCTGCCCATGGTATCTTGTAGTCTCGCCAGTCATACGTCATTATGCCCATTTAAGGACATCTGGGGCTAAGCATTTTTCCCTATGAGAATAATGAATAGTGTTTTCGATATTCTTCCCTACCGCGGTCTGTGATTAACTCATATGTTGCAAACTTGCCTGTTTTGTCAAAGACACATATTCCCACTTGAAACTACTGATGTTTCTACATTTATAGATCGCTAAGTAGTCAAAGTAAGCATTTTATTGCAGCGCATTTAAAATATGTCACCAGGATCACTCGAGGAACTATGATGTTATCATATCTACTTACGTTAGTAAGAGTGCAGCTATGTCTGTTCATATTAGTTTTACAGTGTTTTCTTCCTTTTTTCAAGAATTATCAAAAGAGTTTATCAAGGGGGGAATCATTTTTCAAGCTTTGAGAAGAAGGGAAATGTGGTACGGTATCACGTGTATAACAAGTACCGGTAACACAATAATAATAATTAATTGAAGATACTCTAATAATAATCCTAATAATCTTCACTTTGTCAGTCCAGCAAGGTGTCAACAATGTTATGTAATATTAGCACACCCATACAGTCTTACAGTATTTATTTGACACGTTTTCAAAACATGATTTTTCATGATTCATGTTCACGACGATTGACTTATTATTAAAAGTTTTAAAATAATTAATGACCTATTAAAACTACTATCTTGCGGTCAGAAACGAGAAGGTACGAAATGGAAGCCGAGCTGTGACGCGTGTAATCTGCGCCGGTAGTTTACTTTTTGCTTTTGCCATTAGCAAACAGCATATATCGTGAAAACGAAGACCTAAATATATCTGAAATGTATGCCAAAAGCTCAATTTTTTAGCAGTGAATAAAACGGGAGCATGGCATAACCAAAAACAAAACAATAAGAAAAATGCCATTCTGCAATCCTATTCAATTTTGAATTTTAGACTCGGAAGTGCTCCTGTGACGACACTACTTGCGCAGTCTAACAATGAATTAGTGTAATAAATTAGTTTTCAGTTTGAAGCATTTAGAAAATTTTGATGAACTGCAAAATGGCTGCTAGTCTGTGAAAGCAAGAATGTTTGACGATTGACAAAACAAAGCTAAGTGAAAGTATGGCAGCTCAAGGTAAGAGACAGGCAGGGAATAAGAAGACAAGACATGCAAAACAAAAGCAGAGCAATACAAATTTTAAGAGCGTTCTGAGGAAGGCTATGTAAACTTTCCCTAATCCCACCTTTGTGTTGTTTCTGAAAGGTCTTGAGTAATCTCAACATTATAACCTTAGGCAAATGCACTCCATTCTCCAAGTCTGTCAGAGTAACAGATATTTAACCAAAATGCATTACCTTGCATTGCCTTACTGAGTTACCCTGGATTACTCTCTCTCTCTCTCCTGCAGGTGTGTGCGTGTTAATAATTTGAATAAAGGTCAAATGTACACGATTTTATGTGTTCCACATACAATATGTTACCAAACCTTTTTTTTTTTATAATAAAAATAAAAAAAATTACTCTACCTTATGTGTTATCGAACATGTGTTATCGAACTAATCATTGAATTGTTTTATTAGTAATTATTCATTAATCAAAACGTCCCTTCATAACATGCTCAAAACGAAACCATGGCAATGAATAGTTAGATTGCCTGGGCTGCTCCTAGCCCAGTAGAACACATACGGCCCTTCGGCTTCAGACTTCTCAAAACGGTTACCATTCCTTATGAGCCCCTTTGGGATGAGGACAGCCTGCCTGGTTGTCCCCATCTTCCTCTGTGCAACATTGATAATGATAACACCTGCCTCGTCAATACTTTTTCTGGTTCTAAACACCTAAGTCTGCAGAAAAAAAAAAAAAAAAAAACCAACTATAATCTGTGCCAACAGCCAGGAGGAGAAAGATATGGAAAATAATTGCAGCTCTGATATCTGATGGGAAAAGTATCTAGATGATACTGTATCTAGTTCTTCTTACAGGATTTGCATGATCTAGATGTTATCTTCCATTCACATACGTTTCTCTATTCCTCTCCTTTCTGTCCCTGTCTCCTCTGGGCACTAAAAGGTAGCGTCTCATATTAGGTACACCTCTAGTATTCATAATTGGGCTGCCATTAAGTGGAGGGAGGCAGTTTGCAATAGCAGCACAGCTTGCTAAAGTGTGTTATTATTTAAGTGTCATTTTCGGTGACATAATATGAAGGTAGAGTAGACTGAGGCATTGGTCCACTGGCATGTGCTTTGTCTGCTATACAAAATATGATTGATGGTATACAATACACTATGCCAATTCTGATACAATGTTAGTAGAGCTCTCTGAACATTGTCCTGTATCATGAAGACGACAATGAGATAGGTTAGCATTTATAACGCATCACGACAAATAGTAGGAGGATGTACTCGAGAGTAAAAAAAAAAGATTGAGCTGTTTTCAAAGTGAGTATAGTGTGTTGAGCATAAACGTTCTTCAGAGACATATGCATTTATACACACAGTGGTACATATAGTATAAATAGATGCCTTGCATTACAAAATAACCATCTACATGGATGTGCATTTTGACTGCTTAAAAAACGAGCGAGTACTCAAGTAGTATTCGGGGGGGAACTCTCACGTAAAAGAAACTCAACTTGGTTCCGGACTACCTGCTGGGGGGACTGCTGCCCTGCATCTTGACATTGAACATGGCCGGATGTCGTCCCATCTTAAGGAGATGCCCAGCATGCCTTTCTCAGCTTAATGGCTCCCCCCATCTATTCCTGCCCATCTGTTTTCATGGATAAAGCCTCCCCTGCCATGTACTGTCACTATGAGGAACCGATGAAGACCTGGCCCCGACATATGGCCATTTCATTCAATGGCCAATGTAATTGAGTTGATGTTGAATAAATTGTGTGCTTCTGGCGCACACTGTGTTTTTATAAGATGGTTCCGTGTGTGTGTACAGTTCTGCACGACAGGCGCAATGTAGAAAAATAGCATATTTGATCAATTCTGGCATGTTTATTTTGGCTATAGGCCATAGAATAAAATAGACTTGCTTTGTAACTTGTCTGTTCAAAATAAATATGACTTTATAGATATTCTTTGGATTTTCAACACCGTGCACTGCATAATTTTCCTGTATATAGCTTTAATAAATAAACAAAACTTTATATATAACATAAAATACTGTCGAAATAATATAACATCCTGTATGTCAAAAGTGTTGTATTGCTCCTAGCCCCTAACTCACTTTATTTTTCTTGTTTCAATATTCATATTTATGTACAGTATTACGTATGTACATACGTATGATATTCTGTCCTGGTTTGTGTCCAACAAACCCACCAATACCAATCCTCCAGTTTCTCCCAGTACACAATTCCTTGCCAAAGCCTTCCATATGGCCTCAAATAACCCGCTGCTCCATGGGATTGAATAGACTAAATGTCTCCACCTGGGCGTGGCCTCCGTGGGCAGCTGAGCTCTTGCTGTAAGTTAGGCATCCATTGAAATGTGAATGATGTCCCCTTCCCCTGTTAAACCGCATGCTGAGAACAGTGATGACAGGAAGGCCTTGGGGGTGTCACAACAGCTCAGTCTTACTGAGTTTCCCCTGTCGCCGTCAAGGAACAGGAAAGGATGTCTCCTCCGCGGATGTTACCACACCTCAAAGTCATGTCTAGCCCTCTTCATAATCGTCATCACGCCTTGACGTTTGTGTATACATGCGTGTGTGTGTGTGTGTTCATGTGTGTTTCGACACACAGGGGTCCTTGTAATAGAGCTAGAGAAAACAATATCCTGCACGACAACATCAGCACACAAGTTTGGAGGGGCAGGAACACATTGAAAGTAAGTTTTGGATGTAGTCAAGTCCAAAGTATATTTCTATACTTCTGTTTAACAGAAACTTTGCCTGTGCTTCTGGGTGAATCAGCTGAGGATCATGATGTTTAACCCTCCTATTATATTTGGGGTAAATTTGACCCCATTACATTTTAACGTCTCTACATAGATGATTGACATACATGCTTTTGCTTAAAATGTTATGACTTCCTAATTGAATGGGGACAAGTGGGTAAACATAAAATTGATATGACTGTTTTCAATGCATACACATTTTGTACACAGCAGTGTTCCTTGGCATCATTTTCACACCAGGCTGTTTAGCTGTATCAAACATGTTCGTGTAAGGAGAATATATTTTTTACATACATTTGCTTCTGTGGTTTTGGATGAGGTCACTATAACGCACAATTTTATTATCTTCAAAAATATCCCTCTGCTTTAGCGCCCTAACCTACCATAACCATAGCCTCGTGAGACCACCCTGATCTTGTGGGCTTCAATTTAATTTAGAAATATCAGTATCAGTCTGGAACCCCTCAATGCAAAAGCGTTTGTCACCCCTTCATAAAATAACTTGGCCAATCAGAGGTTAGCTGAAGTGTTTACCAAGATGACAACATCAGGGTACGTCATGCGTTTCAGTTTTCATTGGCGCTCTGGCTGATTTTAAACATACTGATTGGTGAGATAAAGGCAGGCAGTCCAAGGACGTTTGATTGAAATGTATTAACACGCCTTTATGACAAACTCAAGACTTCTTGTGGTGAGCTTGCAAGCGGTGGTTCACTAGGCTACGACCATAACTGTAGTAGTGCGAGCACCACTGCAGTTCACACGACATGGGGGAGGGGAAAACAAACCCTCCTAAATGTTTGATATTGTTTCCTTTTTTTTTTTCTTGGGTCGAATTGACCTAGTGGCAAAGTCAAACTGAAGTTTGGTTTTGCCACAAGAATCAGACTGGAGAGCTTGAAATTGTTTAGCTTGACAGAACAAAAACAATTGTCCTGACCAATCATGATTGTACTGATAACTACAGGCGTGGTTTAGGTGTGCTGAAGGCAAAAGCAATTCAAAAGCAACAATGGCTTTTCCTAAAGTGGTTAACCATGCTGTAATAGCATCATCCATCCATCCATCCATCTTCTTCCGCTTATCCGGAGTCGGGTCGCGGGGGCAGCAGCTTCAGTAAGGGACCCCA
>JAODUH010003211.1:0-11507 GCA_027564835.1 Typhlichthys subterraneus
AGAGATTATAGCAGAGAATGTGTCTGTGTGTGTGTGTGTGTGTGTGGGGGGGGGGGAGGTAGGTGAGTTTGTGTACAGAGCCTTTAAAGTGGATGTGGGATGAGTGCACAATTAGAGGGGCTTTAAGTAGTGTTGAGGGGATGGGAGGGGTGGGAAGGGGGGTGAACACTCACCTGACCAGGCGGTTTGACCAAAGCACAGGTGTGATACACCTGGGCCCGTGAGTGTCCTAGCTATAGACTGACCTGAGGTCAGTGACCCTCTCTCCTGTTACAAGTCAAGAGGAGATTTTTTTTTTAAGTGGAATTAGGAGACATTAGCCTTTCAGAATGGCATTTGAAGCATAGTCTGGTGGTTTAGGGATGCATGTGATTATTCCACGTTTTACGTACTTACCCTAAAGCCGCAAGGTTGGATTGGTATGAGGTTTTCACGACGTTAAAATTGTTACGTGACTTCATTTTGTTGTATGCTGGTGGTCTATTGTGACCAGATTTGGCAAGAAAGGAGAGTCTAGAGCGCTGTTGAATAAAGCTATAGTGAATACATTGACTGAAGTGATGCCAAGTTGCTGTCGAGGCACAGAGGATGTGTGTGCCGATGTATTAACCTGGCTGTGGAATTATGAATGTTGGGGCCAGTGATGTCATCCATCATGCCTAACATCATCCCCAAAGAAAGATATAGTTTTCTATTACTAACAGTCTGCTGTGAGGTGGTAGGGGTGAGGATGGGCATGGACATGCAAAAGCATGCATCTTGCACATCAACATTGTGAAAGATGTTACAACGCAAATAGCCTGTCATCAGTGTAGATTTACAGTATGCAGACCTGCATAGTGTATCTATGTAAGCCTACCCTATATGGGTTTGATTTTATTGCTAATAGTTTCAGCTATGAAATGGTTAGATTGCAAACCTTAATTACCATATTGTGAATGGTATTTAGTCATTTCAGCATGGTTGTATGCAGGGATTTTGTTAACATGCATATTCTTATTAGCACTAAAATAACTTGTGACTAATACAAAACATTTTGCAAAAAGTGATTTAGCTAATTGCCTTCACCTAACATGGAACAATAATCTAACACCTATGGAATTATAAAGAGAATTTAAGGCAGGGTTAGTCATTCTCCAGAACACTTGCTAACTTGAAGCTCAAATCAAAACAATATCCCTCTATGGTGCCGCGACACAAATGCGAGGACATATTTGGTGAATTTGACAAAAAGTGTATAGCTTGCGTTTGTATAAACTTGCAAGAGCTGACTATACGGTCAGTCATTCTCGAGAATTCTTGCTAACTTCCAGCTCAAATCTAAACAATATTCCTTTGCAGTGCCATCTCACACATTGTGAAGCACAGTAACCTACTCTGGCAGTACCACGGCTTTGTTGTCGTGATTGGTGTTTGCCACATTGTTTATGTTCCTATTTATGTCAGAGCTGAGCCAACGCTGTGTTAAAGTACCAGATAATTTTTTCAACATGTACAGAGAATGGTAAAATAGCAAAATGCAAGGAGATATTTGGTCAATTTCACAAAAAGTTTATTATCTTACAATTAGCTTGCAATAGCTGATTATACCTTTAATTCAAACGGTTTACCAAGAGTTGTGAAAGAAAAAGAGCACTTAACAGAGAGATGGATTAGGTGTGTGTTTGTGCCTAAGGGGAGTTATATGAGACCCATGTATTTGCAGGTAAGGCAGAACTAAGGTCCCTTTGTGCTAGAGAGAGAGAGAAGCTTGTTTTGCTACAGTAAATACTGTATATTTACAAATTAAAGGCCCCATGTCATTCCAGGACAAATCTGACTGCTTTGTTCCACAACACATTTTCAGAGAGGTATTTGATTTTTGTTGAGATATTTTAAAATGAGATCAGAGCTTTCATGTCTTTTCAGACAATGTAACTGACCATGCAACTGTACAGTTTTTAACTTTTATTTTTACCATAGGGGACTAATACTATACCTAATCCAAAAAGGTAGTATATAATACTTCATAATCTGTGTTTCTCAGTGATTTCATTTAATTTCTTCAAAGATAGGAAAGATACTTGTAAAGATGATATTGTGCTGCAGTGTGGATCTGCTGTGTCCCTCTGTAGACAAACGCGCACAAAGCACAGGAAAGGCATCTGTTCTCTCCAGCAAGTCTTGCCCTTTGTATACGTGCAGCACGATGGGCCCTCGGCTGGCTTTCCACTTTGTGTGCTGTGCGATAATCTTCCCTGCAAATCTACTCTCTGCATGAATTCCACACATTGCGAATGACATCATGCAAAGATTCCTCAACAAGTTACATCCAGCACACATGCGCTCATGACTCGTCACAGACGATAAGACTAACCACATGCCAATATGTGTCAAAATAACATGAGGCAGGGGACAATGATAGATTATTTTAATGGAGCCAAAGGAAAAGCAAGGCCACATGTAGGCACGCCGCTAACTAAACTATCTTATGCTGTTTTTTTTCCACTTCTGCATCATGCTTTGGATTGTACATCAGAATGATTTCACAACATTTCTTGGCTGCGTGCCTGAACCAGCATGTTGCAGTCTGCATTGGGACGTAATATGTTTGTATATTAATCAATGTGATGGCTGGATGGAGGGTTTGGGGAATAGATATCACGAAAATGTCATTAAATCTAATATAATTGCATACTTACTGCTTATACTTTCATGAAATCTATGTTTTCAACATTTTCATTACTAGTACTAATTATATTGCATTGCCAAATCTCTCTTGCCATTCACAGCATTTCCCCAAATCCAAGGCATGTGTTGCAGTACAGAGAAACTGAATTACCAACATGCTGAGTGGGAGCAGGCAGACTGAATTGTCTTTCTTTAGAATGTAATTATGTTGTCATCACTTTTCCCTCATTGTTCCATTTCCTGACCCCCACAAAGCAACCCCCCCTCCAAGTCACTCCCTTTATCTGCCTTCCTGTCCCATCTCAATGTCTATAGTGTCTATTTTGGACTGTTTCAAGTCACGTCAACTATTGTTCCAAGATTTAGTTAGTGTGAACAAATAAAATACTGATAAGGGGGGATTAGCATGTAAGTTTATTCATCTACAGTTCAGTAAATAAAAAAACAACAACAACAAATGAGAAAAGCTAAATGGGAACAACTTGTATGCTGAATATAAAATAGGCTATATATACTGTACTGTACTGCACACTAAAATAAACGCTAACCACCTCAAACTATAGTTTTTACTGTTAATAGTTAGTTAGTTAGTTGGTTAGTTAGTTAGTTAAACATCTGAGTATTTCCTGAAAGTTGTGAGAAGAACATAGGGCTAAATAATGAGAGTGTTTAGGTGTGTGCTCATTGAAATTATTTAGAATATGGTATATCAACACTTGATAATGTTTATATAGAAAGTACAATGTACATATGAACTTATCAAATAGCTTAACACTTTATATGATCATGTTTATATAGAAAGTACGATTTACATGTGAACTTATCACATAGCTTAACACTTTATATGATCATGTTTATTTAGACAGTACAATGTACATATGAACATATCAAATAGCTTAACACTTTATATGATCATCTTTATATAGACAGTACAATGTACATGTGAACTTATCACATAGCTTAACACTTTATATGATTATGTTTATTTAGACAGTACAATGTACATGTGAACTTATCACATAGCTTAACACTTTATATGATCATGTTTATATAGACAGTACAATGTACATGTGAACTTATCACATAGCTTAACACTTTTGATGCCAAGATAACAGCAAAACATGTCGGTTCCAACTGTTCCTCACCCCTCCCCTCACCATGTTCCTCCGTTTTTCTGCAGGCCATGGTTGAACATTGTGACAAGAGGAAATAGAGCCAAATTGGAGGTGAAGAAAGTCCTATGTCAATACTGACAGCCGAAGAAGCTGCTGGCAGATAAGATAGCGATCTGCCAGTGGAGAGGTCAGCAAGACTTTTTCCACTAACACAACTGGGCCTGTCCGCTCTCTTAACCTCTGAACTGTGTGAAAGTGGGTGATGATCAGTTGTCATTTTAGTTTTGCCTGTGTGCTTTAATTTAAAACACAAATGTATCCATCTTGTCTTGCTACTATGAATATTCAATGGATTGTTTAATTCTGTGGTTACAAGGAGGGTGTACTGTTTTTGTTACTCTCTACGCATATTAATCTCTAAAGAACTATAATAATAAAAGGTTAACCAAAAAAAAGTATTAATTTATCTTTCTTTTATATAGTAACAATCACTTCTGACATACATATATATATATATATATATATATATATAGACTGATGTAAAGTGTAATAGGACATCTGCAGTCAGGCATGCAAACAACACAAGTTGCATAAGTACTGCTGTGTAGCCTGCACATACTGTAAAAACTCTGTTCTGTTCTGTTCTGTTCTGTTCTGTACACGCCTACACATAATATCTCTTTGTATAACCAGAGTTGGTAAACTGTCAGTACTAGCATGTACTCAGTGTAGCATCTGACGAAAATATTGGCCTCCAATAACTTTTACAGCATTCTTTCTCCTTTTACCTCATTAGTACTGTACATTTAAAACCTATGGCTATGTTTATGTCTTTGATGCACTCTGTCCTGTAACAGTTCTTACCTCACTAAACCCCTTTGTTTCGGTATATAAAACAGCAGGCCCACTGGAATCCCTCTGTTTTACTATATAGACAATGACTCATGAGAAAACATACACCTTATATTTATGCCAAACATAGGGCTCACCTGCGTTGAGAGAGTGATTCACCCTAATTGCTCCATGGTAAATGACTCATTGTCTGTTAGAAACTGCATGGATCCTATGTAATTGTCTGTGTGTGTCTGCTCTGATGGTGGCTGTAAACTGTCTGAACTGGACAATTATACAGGCTGATTTCAGAATTAAAAATACTACAATTGTAATGTCCCTGCATGTCTATTACTCCTGACATACATGATGTTATAAGTGCATTAGGGCCCAGTGGGCCTCCGTGTCTTTGGTCTATATTTGTGCCAGGATTGATTGACCTATAGGTCACAGGTCAAAATGAGTCCCCACCAATGTACCATGCACGCGCACACATGCACACACACACTGCTATGACATTGACAACCACAATGCACAGGTGGACAAGAATGCAAATCTGTTCCAAGAGACACTCAAAGTAAGCGGAAGACATAAGGAGCAACAAACACACACCCTCATTGCTCTCTGCCTCCCACACACCTTTCCGACCAGCCTTTCTTCCTTGTAGCCCACCTTAAGAAAACATCCGTGCCCCCACACGACGCCGGTGTCTTTAATCTCAGTGAAAAGAGCTTTTAAGAGCGCCGGGGAGGATGGGGGGGATCTGCCAAAACAGAACAAAGGCGGGGAAGGACAGGGAGACATATTGAAGGGGAAGGCCCTGTAATTTATCACCTTTTACCCTTGGGCAGCCCTCCAATTCAGAGTGTGCTCTTTGTGTCTGTGTGTGTGTGTGTGTGTAGGAAGGGGGGGGGGCTGGGAGAGAGATAGGACAGAGAGAGAAAGAAAGATAATTTGTGTCTTTCTTTGTCAAAAGTGTATAGAAAGGTGATGAATACATATATAAACAAGGAGACGATTATAACTGAAAAACAAACTGAAGACAGACTGCTTTTCAGGCATATTTTTTTCTATTCTAAATTTGAATTTGTAATTGCGTTTTTTTTTCATACGATATACTACATGATAATATTATACTATATGATCATTTGTAATAATAATGATAATATTGAATGGTACGAGATTATGATCACTATGCAAATCGTGCAACAAGTAGCCTACCATCTCGTTGTAATCTTTGTGTGACACCTTGTGGCTACCTGGTGGCATTGCACTCAGTTATTGTATCATGAATATGCAGTCAAAAGTTAATTAACATCGCTTTACTTAAGTGGAAATATTCATTCTAACCTTATCCCCGCTCTACATTCTGCTGGAACAACGTCACTGGCCTTTATCGTCAATAATACATAAGCAACGTGCCAATTACGTCAAAGTGGTCAGGTGAGACGATCACGTAATGCACGACGAGGCTGCATACAGCGCAAAGGCAGTGAGCAGGAAAGCATTGCGGAAAAACCTTTACTTTACGGCGTAGGCTAATACACACCCACCCGAGGTGTGAGCATAGCACTATATAGAACGGGTGTAAGAGGAACCTAGCTAGTGGAGAGCTCTCACACACTCACGTACCAAGAATCTATTAACAAGCCAGACGATTCCTTCATATTGTAACAGCGAGAGCCGAGATGTCTGAGACATACGGTATGTGCGTGGAGGAGCGCGTCAGGGTAGCTGTCACACACATTGCTATGACTGCTGCCATGTAGCTAGCTGGCTCCCTATAATGCTAACGTCATTTAAAGGCTATCCTTTTGTTGCCAAGGCAGATTGCGTAATACATAATGTTATTTATATGTATATGTATGACACATTCTCCCACCAATTATATTGTGCATTGACTCTCGTAATTGTTCAAATAGAAGTAAATGTATGCCAAATGAACTCAATGTAGAAAGTTGATCAACTTTTATCCAGCTTGGTTAGCTTGTTTACGAGTAGTTCGCTTGTTGACACTGAGGGTTAGCTAAAAGGATCAGGCAGAATGCTACGTCTGCGGTACACTAGCATGTACCGGTACTGTAGCCTGTAGCGTTCATTTCTGCGTCCTGTAACTAAATGCCTTGAGGCCTACTGTATCTGAAAGTAACGTTGACATGCTCAATGAGGCGTTACATTACAAACATGGCACCTCGTCAACATATTTAGATGGTTACTTCTTTCAAACTACATGACTTGTTTAAAAAACAATCTTAAAAAAACAATAAAGGTTGATATTTTTCTTAATGGGTGCTTTGTTGGCAGCGGTATTCTGCCACTAAAATAGTTAGGCCTACTATTTTTAATTAAACACTACCACAGTGACTTGCTGATCAAAAGTGATCACGGTATGTAAAAGTGCATTTTATTGTTATTTGACGTGTAGTTTTGTTTTCAGCCCGTAAAATGTAGATAAAAAAAAAAAAACTGGAATATTGTCAAAATTAACACCAGCATCTTGATGTGTCTCATCACATATCAATCCTATTACTTCGTTTACAGCTCAAAAAACAAATTTTAGGGTGCAGGTACACTTTAATGGCCACTATTTCAGTCCATGCAGTGCATTTTACATTAGGTTTGCTGAACATTCAAAGCAGCCCAAAATACACGTGATTGACCAGTAATTATATATATATATATATATATATATATATATATATCTACTGTAGTACTGAAGTAGACGTTGACTATGAAATACATACCTAAGATTTGTAATGAATGTTGAACACAAATAGGATTGTTGACACCTACAACAATGTTGTTGTAGTCAACTATCAACATGGCCCAAAAATGGCTTTTCTGACTCGCAGGCGTGGCTTGAATAACAACGGAATTCTTGCATGTATTGTCAAATGTAAGAGGTTTTATTGTTGTAATAATTGTTTGGCTTTAGTGGTATGCAGCGGCTGAGGTCAATAACTGTGCTGTCCTGCACTCTCCGCCATGCTCGAAATGCGCCTTCTGCCTCTGCACCTGTAGAGGCTGCAGGTGAGGCAGAAGAAAAACAGAGTAAATTATGAAAGTTATGAAAATTTGAAATATGGCTCCTACAATAGCCTAGTATTAAAAACAAAAAAAGTAGGCTAAAATGCAACCACCAACACCAGATGTAGCCTAAAATTGTCATTTAATGCATTTACTGTTGTGCCAAATCAAGTCAAATAAACATCCTTGAAATTATTTCACTTTTTCATTTCAGTTAGTAGGCGTAAGTGCTTTGCTCAACCACCCATAGACGGTTAAAAGGGATAACTTGATTATGAACAAACACTTTACTGTTAAGCTAGCTAGCTAGCTGTAGATGTTACTAAGAGCAAGGTCTTTGTGTGTATTTGTGTGATACACAGAAGTGCATCATAGATAAGTCTTAATCCCAAAAAGATTTGGTGAGATGTAAATGTGCAAGATAACTTTTATATAGAAATAATGAGATAATGTATTCTTTACACATTTTCTCCAGGGTTTTCAGTACCTACCCACCCCTAGTCATAGCACACACAGGCTGGCTTCAGATGTCGGGACATGTCTAGGCACAGGGCAACTGTAATAGAATCCAAATGCCCCGTTACAACAACTTTTAGTCCAATTGTTTTGTAGGGGATCGAAAAGGACTGTATGGGCTTTAGCTTGGAGGATAGGCGTTCACCCTGGAGTGTCGATTAGAACACTTTACACAGGTGTTGTGCTTGATCGATGTGACAGTACACAGGTTTGCATTTGAATGGTTCTGGTTTATTGTGGGTTCGAGTGGTTGTTTTTGTGTTATCGGTTATATAGTACAGCACTACGGCTTCAGGTCACTAGGTGGCAATGTTCTTACTGTTATCCGCCTTTCCAACACCAATAGATTTAGCTTCATTTAGTCTTTGATGTTATTTCTTCTTCAGGCCCGCACACAAACAGGCCTCCCTAACTTCCTAAATGCAGAAGTAGCAAGTCCTCTTATTATCATGCATGGTTTAATGATTAGCAGGCTTATTTGGGCTTGATTGATACTGAACACAGTAGCTCAGGTGGGATTTATAGTGGTCTCAGAGAGGGAAAGAGCAAACATGTACCAGCCTTGTATTCTTGCCAGATACTGGTGTTTCATTGATTTGTGTTCCTCCTCTGTTCCTTGATTGCAGACTTCCTGTTTAAGTTCCTAGTGATTGGCAGTGCTGGGACAGGGAAATCTTGCCTCCTCCATCAGTTCATAGAGAACAAGTGTAAGTGCTTTCAGTATCCTATCCATCACATACAGGCACACAGCCATCATTTTAAATTTCAACACAGTCTGCAGTTTACTCTCACTTTTATAAAGACAAAATGTCCATTCATATATATTTTAGATAAAAACATAAAATATGAAATTTCCACCCAGTTTATCAGCAAACAAGACTTATAATATTAGTGATTATTTTTTTTTTTTTCCACTACAAAATGTGTTTACATAATTTCAACAAACACACTTACGCATGTAGTGGTGCAAATTAGATTTAAGATCAGTGGCTGAAGAGGTGTTGAGAGGTTTTCCACAGTGTTGATCTCTTGGGGAATTCCTGTAACTCTGATATGCATATGAGCTGCTTGAAAATAAATCCTGTCTTTAAACAAGTACACACCAATTATAGATCACAACTAGGACTAAGAACCGAGTATAAACTGCTGTCTTTATCATGTCAGTGACAGTCCATGGGGCATTTGGGGTGCTATAACCCTTTGGGCGCCTTTCAGCTAACAAAATACAAGATAACTTTTTTTGTTGCAAAAATAAGCAGTTTTAAGATTTTTTTTTTTTTTTTTACTTTTGTTTTAATTAAAACAATCCTCTGGCGCAAAGTACACTGTGTATGTAGAACTGGCTTAGTAGCCAGCTAGCCCTGCAATAACAAAGATAGTTTTGTGTCTGTACAAGCATGAAAAAAATGTATTTCCAGTGAATCTTAGTTACACTAATACTGTTTTAGTGAAACAATTGTGTTATGTATGTTATGTATTTATTAAATATCGCTAATATACACCTGCTGGTATCAAGCAACAGCCTCTGTTCCGTGAATTCAGTTTCCTAGTAACAGTAAACTTGCCCACTTCAAAACAACAAAAATAACAACAAAAAAAAGACGTTTCTGCTGCGAGTTACATTTTTCAACTACTAGAAAAGCAAGGGCAAAACGCCTTCTTTAAAAAGAGACACCTCTCACTGCATAAAGCTCGTCTTGTGGGATCGGGCCTTATTGTCTTGTTTTGTCAGGTTAAAACACTGCGGGAATAATTTCTGATAACTGAAACAGTTAAAACCTCTAATGTGTACCGGTAGTAGTTTCCTTTAGAGAACTGAGCAAGAGGATTGAGGAAGAATGAGCAGCGTCAAGCTCTATTCTAAATTTAACCAAGAAGGTGTTTTACTACCTTCCCCTGTCATTCAGTCAAACACAACGCATTGTAGATTTCCTGAAGACCATTTGACTTCTGCAGCTGGTGTTGTTGTAATTGTATATGGTACATATACAACACATATACAACTGTCCACCGTTGCCTAGTGCACCTTTGTTGTTGCCTTAAGCCCATGTTAAAAGCTGCCCGTCTTTCTCTTTATACAGTCAAGCAGGACTCCAACCACACCATAGGGGTGGAGTTCGGGTCCAGAGTGGTAAACATTGCCGGAAAGACGGTAAAGCTGCAGATCTGGGACACCGCTGGGCAGGAACGATTCCGGTGAATTACCGTTTCTGGGCGTGCGTGCGTGTGTGAGCGTGCTCATTCATGAGAGATTTTCCTTACCAGTAAAAATGCTTTAGATCTGTGGTTAATGTCACTTACCAAGTGTTTTCTCCTAGTTCTGTGACGCGCAGCTATTACCGTGGCGCGGCGGGGGCTCTACTTGTCTATGACATTACCAGGTAGGTCATTTGTTGTTTTTGTGTGACATGCCAACATACAAGAAGGGGAGTGCTGCAAGACGCACCTGTCTGTGGCATCTGACATATGACATAATATTTCATATCAATGTGGTTGTTCCCATTTAATATACAACGTGATGCATTTGCTTGGATGATTATTGCATGTTCTTGTTGCCGTATCGACACTTGTTGCATCCTAACTGTTCTGGAAGGGTGGATCCCTCTCTCTTTCCACGGTTTCTTACTTTTTTACCTATATGGTTTTTACTGATGTTTTCCTTGCCCAGGGGGATGAGCAGGTTACGGGGCTGTTTTGTTTCTATTTGAAAATTGGCATTGTAAAGTCCTTTGAGACTGTAATGTTTTTAAGGCCTACATAAAATTGACTGGACTTTATCAGTCAGGGATTTTTCAAATTTTACAAAATATTTTTGTTTTCCTAATATTGTCTTGAGAGGTGTGCGTTATATGTTTACACAATTTCCTAGGCATATTAAAACATAACATTTTTGGTAGGGTGTTAGCGGTATCAGAGGTTGTGCATGCATGTATGTATATATTTGAACTGAATTAGTGGCCTCCAATCACCTTGAAATTACGAGGAACTTGTAACGACCTGGACATGCATGCACACCATGGCCCATATTTGCTGAAACGGAGGCAATATTTATGGCCAGACACGAGAATTTATTCCATGACTTCCTCTAACGAAGGATGACGACGATGTAAGTGTGTGCGCGCGCAGTACTGTTAGAATAGAGACTCATAGTGACGAGAGGCTGCTTGAAAAGCAAAAGTATATGGGTGTGGCCTGAGAGAGGGAGAGAGAGCGAGAGCGAGCTGATTCATCCTTGTTGTGCATGTGACCGGTAGCTATACATATAAGCAGTAGCGGCCGGTGCATTATGGGCGCACGGGCGCCGCCCCCCTACGAATATCTGTCGAAGGAAGTCTACCTAAACATAGG
>JAODUH010003212.1:0-11507 GCA_027564835.1 Typhlichthys subterraneus
CCCCCCCCCCCCCCCCCCCCCCCCCCCCCCCCCCCCCCCCCCCCCCCCCCCCCCCCCCCCCATAACATCATTACTACAACAACATCAACAAAGGCAGATGAGGAGACTCGTGGAAACGACACACATGGTGATTGATAAGCGTGACAAGTGAACACGTCGTTCATTAAGCCACTAGCCAACAGGGTGTAGCCCACCTAGGGAAGCTGCTCCGTTTATCTTGCCCGCTACTGTCCAGAGGGGAGGGGCAGAGAAACCAGGAGATGGTTGTTGAAAGGAGGGGGGGTGCAAGCAGAGTAAATCTCCTTCAGGGCTAAGCCGAGGTGGGCAGGGGGATAAGAGCTCGACCAATTAAGCTGGAGGACTCCGCAGAAAATTGGACTGAGCGGGCTGGGTCTCTTTGTCCAAGTTCAGTTCCATCTAGCACATGAAATGGGAAGCTGAAATAGGGATTGTCAATTTGGGGTTGTGTGTGTGTGTGTGTGTGTGTGTGTGTGTGTGTGTGTGTGTGTGTGTACATGTACAGTATTGTATACATGTATTTCTGTCAAATACAGAAAAGCTTTTGTGTGAATTCACGGTCAAGTTGCAGCTTCATTTGTTTGCGGCTCATGTATGTAATGTTTACCAAGAGTGGTCCAACCTGTTATGTTGCGAACACACGATGATTTAATAGTAGGTCCTGATTATATTATATATATTATATTATATCTATATTATGCACATGTCTCTGTGGTTCAGTATAATTACCACACTGATCTGCATAATCTGCGCATTATTCTTTATAAATGTTGAAACGTGGTTTATTTATTCTCATATTTATTTGTAGAGGTTTGCTAAGAAATGTTTTGAGGTATGCGTTTATTTTGTGTCCTTAAATAGCCTAATCTTAGCTTCCAAACTCAAACTACGACATTGTATAGGCTACATCGTCTTTCTATAGGAAGCATATTGCTTACAGTGATCTACAGTAATCCCACAGTACCCAGGTTGTGTTCCAGTTCAGATTGATTTTCTTGGTGGCAAAAAAGCACATACAAATATGATTACACCACAGTTTCTCAAAATTGAGATGCCATTAATTCTAATGAAAAACTCTGTAAGAACTGTTACTTTGCATTTTTCTGCATTTTGGGGTCAGATAGGAGAACAGAGAAGCCACTGTGTGTAGTCTAAAACAATCTTATTAAATAGAAGCAGCCTGTCTACACTATATGAACTGAAATTAACTCTGAACTCTAATTCAATTCTGATCAAAATAAACAGAGCTCCTCAATTTGAAAAGCCTGAGTAATTCTTCAATGTTTATGGTTTACCAGTGGTTTCGCTGTGCAGAGTAGACAATTGTGCATTCACTGTCAGGCAGAATGAGGCTTTTATTCTAAATGAGTGTGGCGGACACTGTGTTTTTGTTCATAAAACAAAACAAGGCAGGGTGTGTAGACAATACTTTCTTTTTTCAGTTTGTGTTTTGCCTTGACTTCAAACAGGGTAGGAAATGGTGTGAGTTCAACAAATCCCAGACTAAGACTTTAACAGCCCCAAAACACACATCGCCCAACAGAGACCATAGAAATGTACCCCCTGGCCACAATGACAACAGACAGGAGACAATGGCCAACTCACACATCAATGAATACCTTAATAATCCTTACATATTTTAATTATAAAAAGGGCATCCGCAATAGCTGTTGTCCAGTGACTGTCTGCTAACAAAGAGAAATGTGTTTCCACTGTGGTGCATTCCCTTGTTCACAGTCACAGCTCACCTCATCACTGATAATGCTGAACCTATTCCGGGACTGATTTTAGGAAATGGCTCACTCCAACAAAGGAGGAGGACCTTTGAAGATCATGGGCTTGACAGGGTTGAACCCTGAATGCTGGGACCTCTAAATGTCATCAAATCTTATTGGTTGTTTTCAAAGACAGAAGAAACTTTGACGGAGGTCGACCCCTCTCACGAACCCATCATTATTAATGCATGACACCTAAACCTTCAAGTGTTGTGGCTACGGCAGGAGAACGTTGACTACTTTATTTAATCCTTCTGCGGGGATCAATACCCAGCGCAGAGCACGATAAAACCATCATGACAGTAGACATGAATTATACAGCAGTTCCTTCCCTATAAACGGGGACCACGCGCATTAGGCTCTGCTCAAAATTCAACCCGATGTATGATGCTCCATCAAATATGCATGACCCTCTCTCCCGTCCCTCCCGCCTCCCTCATCAATAGCTATCGACTGGATTCTGAAACAGCGAGTCAAAGTCACCTGCGGTGCATTCCAACCTCTGCTTGGGCTATTCTCAACCAGCGTGCCCATGAGGGACGATTGCTTGCCATTTCTCATTAAGGCCGATGGTGGAGTCATCCTCTCTGCCATTAAGGAAGATCATGGGAGAGCAAGGGGGATACTTAGGGATTCCCTCTAGTTAGGTAGACAGACAGACAGACAGACAGACAGACATCGATGTAAAGAACAAGAGAGGGAAATAAAAGAGAGAAGGCAGCATGTAATTCTGGGGGTCTCTTTGCTCCTGTGCCTTTGAAGCTGCACTGGTGTCACATTAGGATCAGCCATTAGAGGATAGCAGGCACACCTTTCATGTTAGTCTTTGTGCATATGCAAACAGCAGCAGGCTGCATTCCAACAATGGCCAACTGCACAGAAGTATCTTTTTGTCTGGGCCGTCTCCGGCCTGCTCGGGACAATGAGCCCATCACCGGGTGCCTGCACAAGCCGGTGAATAATTTAAAGTCACCTGTTCATATTTCATCAAAGGACACATCAAAAGGAATCCCCCCCCCCACCGTCCTCGCACTAAAAGGGCCGCTGGTAGGAATATGCTAACCCATACTGCTGCGTTTGCATCTCTGCTTCTCGGCAGACACGTGCAAACACCCATGCACGCTCACAGTCAGACACAATGAGAAGCCAGACACACATTGCAACCAGGACATCACAAACAGCTCAGTGCCGCCTTTATTGAGAGGCCGACTACAATAATGGCCACCGTGTTATTAATGTCGCAGCAGCTCTGGCGATGGCGATGAGGCGAATACATTCGGGGGGGGGGGGGGCGTTACGTAACACACGAGGGGACCCTCGTCCGCAAACGCAGACACAGTTTCAGCCGCCAGTCGCTCCGTTCAGCCGTGGCAACTTACGGATGAGAGGCACGCTGGCGTTGGCCGCCCCCAGCTTGTTGGTGGCGATGCACGTGTAATTCCCGTAGCGGTCCTCCGTCATGTTGGTCACCGTGAGCACAGATCTCGAGCTGAGGTTCTTGATGTCGATGCCCTGGCCCTTGATGAGCCTGGGGAAACAAAGCACAGCCAACGCGGGCGGCGTCAAGCTCGTTTCGCTATTCCTTCTCCCCGGGGGGGGGGCATCGGAGAGGAGAGTCGAGCGGGGCACGGGGGACGCTTATCGCCCGTGAAAAACAAACAATCCGTGCGCACACCGCTTAAGCGCGCTCTTCATCAGCTATATTAATGCCCCGGCCTGAAGCACCTGTGTGGCTGAGGTGGCTTCAAGGACTTTAGAGGTGACCCAGAGGTGAGTCTGAGCCAGCTGGGCACCCCTCCGCACTCGGCTCACTGTTGCGCTGTTGTTCTGCAGCTGTGGAGTCGCTATGCTACCGGACGATTATGTTTGGCATCTGTGCCTGGGAAATATAGTCTAATTGTTCGGCTGTGTGCGGCCACAAACAAACTGTGGAGGTGAAAGCTCACAGGGGGACGGCGTGTGTCCGCGTGGTGAAGTGAACGTGGGGGCTGGGGTGTTTGCGTCGCCGTGGGTTGCTACTGTTTGGCCTGGGTTGTAAACCGCGCACAACCTCCAGAGAGGGGGGCATGCCTCTATCTGGGTCACGCTGCGGCCCCCCTGTGCACGCTCGCTCAGCTCGCTTTGGCGTACTGAGGCACTCTGAGCTGAGTTGCTATGTGTGACCTTATGTCCAGCAAATCTCAGAGCATCTGCTGTTCCGTCTCCCACGGCGACTAGGCAAACGCTAGCTGAACATTCCCTGATAAACTCGGCGGGAGCCCACGAGTGTGCTTGCCTCTTCCGTAGCACCGCATGAATCCAGGCAGGGCTCCTTTCTTACACAGCGAAACTGTTAACCGCCCCTGCCCCTACCCCTCCCCCCTCCCGCCTCTCTCACACACACATACACACACACGCGCGCACACACACACACATTCATTCCTTTAGAGGCAGACTGCACATGAAAAGAAAGATTTGCCTGTCAAAACTGTCGCATTAATTCAAATACAGACGGAATGGTTCCACCACCACGCTGTGTCAGGGCAACCCTGACACAGCGCTAGGAAACACACGTCATTTCCTGCGCACGGCCGCGTACAATAATAAAGCCACAAGAGCGACACTACATGCTTTGACAGATACATTTTCATGACAAGAGAGAAATGAGCTAATTGAAATCTAAAGTCACATTCAAAGAACAAATCCTTGAATTAAGTAAACTCATGCCAATGTGCCTCCTTAGCAATTTGAATAAATTGATTCCAGCCCGTAATTACAATTAGCACAGTGTGAGTTGATGATTGAAATTGTGCTCACCAGGAGTGGGTAAATGATGGGTAATGGGGGTAATTTGGTTTTTAAATTCAAGAACCCACCCTTGAATCTGCACTGATTGATGTACTGTATGTGCTGTGAATGATTTAAGCCAGTTGGCACAGTTAGGGAAATATTTCATCAGCATGCAAGGTGAGGGCACAGATGACTTGTCTACGGTGCAACACACACCAGGAGACATTCCTGCAGATTTGTAAAAGGGACCTTCAGAACATTTGAATGCATTGTCAGTGACAAGACAAATAAAAGTGTCTCGACGCTGGTACTGTGCCGTCTAAACAAGCCGCGTGTCAAGATGGCTTAATATACCACGGGGTTACCTTTTCTCACCCTTGTACCACTCAAACGTGGGCAGGGGCACCGCGGCTGCTTCACACCTCAGCAGGGCTGTGCGTCCCAGACCCACACCGTTGCTCTTCATCTCATGGATGGATGGGGCAACTGGCACAGGACAAAAGACAAGATGCCGACACATGACTTTAGTAGGGGACACAGCAGGCCTTACATGGCATTACACAAGACTATGCAAACGCTAGATTCTAACCATTGGGGACAATGCATCTCCATAATGTTTGGCTTTGGTCACACAAGATGCTGAAGCCATACTGTGTGTGTGTGTGTGTGTTTTTTTGGGGGATAACACAGCCCCATGTGGTTAATAAATACTCACCACCACTATAAATTATTGTTTCTGAGGTAATCTTAAGTATGGTGTAACGTTAAAAATGACAACACGTTATGGGAGGAGGGTCCTTATACATTCTTTACTGTGGTCGCGTATTATCTTGACATTCCAGGAGAGTGTGTGTGTGTGTGGGGGGGGGGGGACGTCTGTCCTGAGGGTTAAATGAATTGCATTGCATGGTGATAATTTGCTTAATGGAAGTTCAAAGTCTCAATGGCGAAGGTAGGTTCTGTGAATGCAAAATTAGTCGCCTTTCATGTGCTGAAACGCGCCGTTAATCTCTGTCCTGGCGCTGTCAGGAAAGCTGCTTAAAACACGGACGCATTCTGAAGGAACCGGGCCTTTTGTGCTTCAATATTTACCCGGCGCAGTGCAACACTGCCTTGAAAGAAACGCAATTATTGAATTGAAATTATATAGAATTCTGACGAAAGCATTCATTGTAGTGAATACAGTACAAGATGGACAAAGACGCCCAGAAAGAGAGAATTCTACACTATCACTCATCCCTTTGCTACTCGATATAGGCATAAAAACAAACCTTTTCTTCTAAATTTGTAATATAAACAGAATCAGAATTTATCAGAAAACATGTCTAATTCATGAGCTCTGGAGCATGAATGGAGTAGAATCACACGCTCTGAAAGCCAGATGAGCAGCAGATGTACACCCTAGACGTGCATACAGTACACACCATTTTATTCTGCTGATTAAAAATATATGCGATTCTCGGCCAGAGGGGCAAAGTCATGTTGTGAAGGACCAAAATCAGGTTTGGCTTCCCAAAGGCACTTTGTCATGTGTTGGAAATCCAATCAGATGCGCTAACATACCCCAGGCCGACACCAGTAACTCAGAGTGAGGCCAGTATACAGTACAGTACAGCAATTCAACACATGCACCCCCCCCTATTCACACACACACACACACAAACACAGGAATGATGCCCTAACACAAGTTGGTCCAAAAAATGATTTGCCCCCTTTTTTGCCTACTCAGTGTGTCCGCTGAGGGCCCTGCAGCTAGCGGTAAATTGCCATGCCACGTCTGAAAGTGAGTTATGGACTATTTATATTCCTGACAATTGAGCCTTTGAGAACCGCCTGTCAGTCAACGCCAGTTCCACTTGTATTTGGATCTTCCTCAGGGCTGACCTCCGCATGGACTGCTGCACCTGTTCTCTACAGGTTCTACATGGCATCCAAAGCCCCTAACACGGACCAGACAGGTCCAGTGAATGACCACAGACCAATGCATTCCTGTCTTAAAGGTGGAGACAGTGCTCGTGAGCTAAAACACCTTTTCTGTGTCTCAACACGGTCTGCTAGCTAACCGTTCTGTGAGCGCGCTGGGAAATACTAAATCTTTCTCCAGCATCGCTGACTCCACCTTTAACCGAGCTGTCTGAACTCACCTGAAAATACTGGAAGCGCACTAGGGCATATCCTGTACAAACAAGCCATACTGTATACTTTCCTCAGACACATCCAGGACTTTCTCTGCACAGCGTCGCTGCTGACCTCTGACCCCATTTAAAGAGATGAGGTGTGAAGCGGCACATCGGCGAGGAGGTGCGCGCCGCGCTGCGTCTCCGGTGACAGACGCACTTCCGATCATGATGGGCTCCGCCGGCACTATTGGCGCCTATTGAATATCTGTCCGGACGTATCTGTGCCAACTAAACACGTGCGCCTCCCACCGCTGCACTGAGCCACACAGGCTGGAGTACGGGAGATAGTGGGTCAAGCAGACGGGATGATGCAGAGGATGTTGCTGGTCATTTATCACCGTGGAGACGGGGGGGGGGGTTCATTGCTCAAGTCCGTTGTGCTCGTGTGTTCTAGTATGTGGATAATTACAGCGTATGTATACCCACAAGTGTGTGAATGCATGCTGAAAATAATACACCCAAAACATGATATTGAGATTAGCATATTTGCTAAATCAAAATGGTGGTCCTATTACATTTTAGATTTAGAAGATTACAGTATGACGGCCAAATAGCATGGACAGGCCTACATGTGGCATCTGGGTGACTGTTTAATCCAAAATTAAAGCATGTGTATGCCTTTACCCTAGTTTTACCATCCCCGCTTGTACAAAGTACATGCTTGCATTAGCTGTTACACCACCTTAAAACAATTCCCCTACAATTGCAGCATGACTGTGAAGAAGTCAATAATGCACCAGGGTTTCACTGGACATTGTGGCCACCATAAATCCAAATCTCAAAAGTCTTAAAATCATGGAAAATATAGGATATACTGGTCGGTAAATCACCACAATGCTCCTCAGTGAAGAGTTTGACAGTGGAAAGATAAGGGGCACAACAAACAAGAATTGAAAAAAGAGGAAAACATTTCAAAGCACCTTCTACTTCTCCTACAGAAATAGAAGCCAATAACTAGTTTGACAGAATCGATCAAGTTTGCCGGCCGTGAGAGACTTGGAGCGTCCTCATAATCCTCCTCTGGTATCATTGCACTGGACTATTGATTAGCAAAGGCCTGTGAGAACTTCAGAGTGACCTGCCTGTTGCATAAGACAGTTAAAGCAGCATACACAGAGTACATGACTGCAGGTGGGTCTATGGATGAAACTGCATAGCCTTAGCCTGTAATGTTAAAAGCAGCTATGCATCGGCAATATGGGGACCATTCTGATCCTTCTGTTATTACATCAGAAAGCACATAATAATGTAGAGCAGCCTTCATTACAAGTTAAAGCTATCAAGCAGAAACAACCCAGAAACTACTAAACTGTCACTGTCATGGCTTCAGCAGTCAGCCATGACATACAGCTTGTATTGTGTGCCATGCTTCTTTGATAAAACGAACTACAGTAGGCTTCTTCTCTGAAAGGCCAAAGATGGTGTGGGAATACATAATCTGTCTCAATGGAAGCCACAAGATTTTGTAATAGAGAAAATAATATAATAGGTGGTCCAATATTGATGACTGATATAATACGCATATCAATAATCTCAAATCTCCCAATTTAGTTCTTGGCAGTGAGATAAGTAAAGACAGATTACTGCCATAAAATTCATCCCAATCCTGTATTTTCCATTTGAATCTCCTGGCACGTGCTATATCATCATACAGCATGCAATACGACGTCAGGATCTGGAGGGTAATGCAAAGTAGTGTACTAAAAATCATGAAGTCCCAATAATCCAGGTAATTTAGTGTGTAGAGAATGCTCTAGTGCTGCTGTAAATCATGCCTGGTGTCGTAGTGACTCCAACAGATGGGGACTGGGGTCCAGGAATAGCACCGCCGCTGGAGAAAAATAGCTGCTGCAGAGTCCTACCGGGTGACAAATTGCCAGTTGTAGGTCGATCATAAAGCAACCTGTATTCAATTTGGATTATGCAGACCTTGTCATCCAAACAAAGATCATGCATCCACCGGCTCTACAAAAAGAGAGAATGCTAGCTTGTAAATGCTGAATGCACCATTTAGCCATGCTCTATTTAATATTAATAGACAGGGTTTGTTCAGAAGCATTTTACCTTAACACTAAGCGCTACACCGAGTAGCATGCCTTAAGCATTTCTATTAATGATTAATTGGTGTGTTTATGAACTGAATATGATTTATTTAGCAACAAACTATTGTTAGCCAAGAGAACCAGGGCAGGCGTTTTAATTAAAAGATCAATTAATAACCCTACCTCTTCAGCCAGATTTGAAAATGAGTTTTCCTTGCAATTAAGAAATGGGCTCATCAGCGCATGACTTATCAGCTTACACACAGAGACTGTGCTGTTCCCTTATGCCATCTGCAGGCTTCATTGTCCTTCACTCAGGAATGGCTCTGCAGCCAAGATTTATGAATTCATTAAGAATTGTATTGAACATTGCGACTGGAACATTGTGTTCCATCCTTCTTACAATGCCACGCATATAAATAACTAAATAGCTAAGTGTGTGGCACCTCGTGGGACGACCAGCCTACTGCCAGCGTTTAGCAATACATGTGTACGGTGCCCGGCGCGTCACTGCTACGTTTAAGTATGAATGAGACAACCTCACACTGCTATGACCACGTCTAAGTGGAAACATCACTAATATGACTCGGAATGGTTCCGAGTCATGGAGACGCATTCACCATGGCAACGTGAAAACAAGGCAAGACTACGTAACAGTGGAGGGCAAGGCAAGCCAAGAGTTGTGGTTAGAGCCCAGACACTTTGCAAAGCAAGCTGAATGCCAACAGTAAGACAAAAGGTTGTGGCAGTAGTGTTTATTCAGGATCATGTTTCCGGTCATTTCTTAATGCCCTGAATGCAGCGAGCAAATCTTACTAGCAATTAAGATGAGCTTTGGAAAGATGCAGCGAGATGAGTTTAGATTCTAACAGCCTGATGGGTTTAGCTATTTAGAATTGACTTACAATGTAATTATCTTTTGTACTAGGCCTACAGTATACCTACTGTATATATATGCCACATACGTGTAATGGATCATGCCAGGTGTCTAAACACAGTGTATGGTGGATTACAACATGACAATACAGTAACTGACCTTTAACATGCACTTTTGCTTCCCTCACTTAGGAGAACAGAGGGCATTGCAATTGAAAAATGCTACAATTTGGACATTCTAGGTCATCACCACATCTGTATAGTTAATATGCTAAATATGTACTCTATGCTGTACTGTACAATACAACATTGCCATAACATTGGTTTTTACTGTACTAAATGGCTTCCATGTCTTCCCTAGAGTTCCCTAGAGTCCTGCTTTACTTTCCACACACACACACACACACACACACACACACGCACACACACGCACACACACACAGAACCCTGTTGACACCATTGTCATTACTGGTGCTGTAATATTGTACACTGTCATTAAGATGCAGGGGCTGTGCCTCGTGACCACAAGTAAACAGGTTAAGGCCATTATTTGCGAGAGACGGTATCGACGATCCCAAACAGCTCTATCGAGGGAGTGTGAGGGCCATGTTGTGGGTATATGTGCCAAGGCAGGGCAGGCATACCAAACAAGCCAAGAACACTGGGGCTTTAGAGGGAGTGACAGAACGGAGCAAACAGAAAGACACGTTGGTGTCAAGCATTTGATGTGTTCACACAAGACCCCACATTATAATTAGGCTCAGAAGTCGATCATTGCTTATAGCGTGCTCTAATGTGCATTCTTATAATTAATTAAAAATGATTATAGTTTTGTTGACCAATTACTGGAAGCGGGAAACACAACGAGGCACACTTCTTCAGACTCTCAGCTGGATGGGAGCAGAACTCACAGCTGCAGGATGTTGGCAGAGGAGGCAGGCGTACGAAAATGTCTGCCGACATAGCAGAGCGAGCAAGCCATAGCGTAAGTGGAACCCCTGTTGTGAAGGAAAACATGCCACGATTAAAGGGGAGACATGCCTGCGCTGAAAACCAAGCTGGCGTGGGGCAGAGCCACGCACGCTGCAAGCAAACTACGTGGCAAACGAATGATGACGAGGTTAACACAGCGGCATGTGTAACCAGATTAAACTGCCACGTCGACGGTGTTGTTTGCCGTTATTTCCCCCAGTAATTTTCTTTGTTACATGACCAAGAGCTTTGAATCAAAACATATTCTGACAGTAACAGAGGATATGTTGAGAATCAGACCCTTGAGAGCCTGGACTGTTCTACAAGGCATCGACATTTGAAACATCTGCGGTGCTTGCGTCTAATTACAGCTAATCTGTCTTCGCATTTCATGACTTGTCATGCGAACGCTGTCTGATGAATACGCGTGCCGAGAAAGGGATACAGCATCTGCTGTGGTTTCAGAAGGTTTCAGCAGATGTGCGTGAAACACTGACAGAAGAAAATGTATTTTCAACACGTGTAACAAAACATCAGACTGTCAAATCGAGTGATGAGACATGAAAGGGGCAAAAGCACAATGTAGGAATCTGATTGATTCAATGTACAAACTGCAGACAGACTTTGGAGACAAACGTATATAGAATAAACAAAACAAGGTCAAAACTGCGCTTTCACTTACAAACTTGTTCAAAGATACCGTACAAGTTTTGATTGTATCATAACGCCTCCTCAGTTAAAGCCTTGTGCATGAAGATACTGTTTACAGTATGTGGCTGCAGGGTATGGTAAGCCATTTTAATACACTGCTCAAAAAAATAAAGGGAACACTTAAACAACACAATGTAACTCCAAGTCAATCACACTTCTGTGAA
>JAODUH010003213.1:0-11506 GCA_027564835.1 Typhlichthys subterraneus
GAAGTGTAAGTGCCATGTTGGATGATGATGCTGTTGTATATGTGTCATATGTTGAAGTAAGTTTGGTAATAAACCTCCAGAGGGGCCAACTGTCCTGGGACCTGTTTTAGAAGCCGCACAGGAATTAGGTTCAACCTGTGTTATACTTAATGTGTTCTGTGGCAGTCCATGAGTCATCTAGGGTTCCCTTCCCAGATAAAGCATTCATAACGAAAAGTCTCAAATTAAATTGTATAAGGTCATTATTGGAATAAGATAGGTATCTTAAAAAGAAGCTTAAGTGTTACAAAAGCTTAAATAAAAAATGAACATAGGGATTTAGATTGCACATCTAAGGAAGTTACCAGTTTGTGGGTATAGGACAAATGTTTATTGGTTAGGGACGCGCTTAAATAAATAGACAATAAAACTATGAACTGAAATCCAAGAGCTCGCGGGAGCCATTTTATAGACGGACGAGCATCCGCTGCAAACAAGAAGTGAATCGAATAGCTTATGGAGAAGCAAAATAGCCGAGCAAATTAAGTAAAATACAAGTGGTATTTATATGTGAATAAGTAGTTCCACAACTGGTGGTGCGAGGGCCGAAAGCAGGATTCCTTACGAAGCCTTGCTGGGCATCCAGTATAAAACTCCCGACACTACACTGAACTACACTTTACACATATAGCATTTCCTAGGCAAACTTGGACTTTCTGAATGTGTGCTACTGTAGATCCATAGATCCTCTGTGAGAGCACCCCTTTCATCTGAACACCTTTGGTTTAAGAGGCATCACTCTTATTGTTGTGATAAGAGGTATTTATCACTGTTGACATGGAATAACACTGTTGTGATAAGAGGTATCACTGTTCTGACATGGAACAACACTGTTGTGATAAGAGGTATCACTGTTCTGACATGGAACAACACTGTTGTGATAAGAGGTATCACTGTTCTGACAAGGAACAACACTGTTGTGATAAGAGGTATCACTGTTGACATGGAATAACACTTGAGCTGATGTGCGTTCAAATTGGCAAACGGATTCCAAACGAACATTAACGAACATCTCTCTTCTTACTTATGAGTTCACTGCGAATGTTTGCACACACAAACGTGCTGAGAAGGTAGTGTCACATGGATGGAGTACGATGCAAGTTTTCAATCTAATTCAGATTTGAATGTTTGACGAAAATGTACCTCAAATGTTCGGCTCAGGTGAATTTGAACACATCTCTGTTCAGGTGTTTGACAATATCGTGCGATCATCATCACGCACACTCTGCAAACATCTATTCTGCCAGTAAGGCCTATATGTTAACAATACTTGAAATAAAACACAAAAACAGATCATCTCCTGTATAGGCACATTTCTGAATATCTTTATTGCCCTAAAATAACTTCAACCCTAGTACAATTGTCAGTAGTTTGACGGGTCATATACCAGCAATTATAAGCAAACAATATTCTAAATAGAACAATTAGACCTATTACCACGTAATCAACCATATAAAACGCAATAGGTAATGGCCCAGCTAATAAGACTCCAGAGGTGTGTTCAAAGTTGGCGAACTGATGCAAACGTGTTATCTTTTCGATATTTAAATGTGGACATTTTGTGTAAACCTTCCAAACTGTACCACTCAGTCATGCATCCATGCGCTTTGCCAAGAAAAACCTCCTCAGAGCGTTTGTGCGCGCTCGCCAAATGTTCACCGTGAAATCAAAGCAAACGGAAAAAGCTGTTTGAACATTACTAGGGGACAGAGCGTTTGCTGTCAGGGACCTGAGGCCTGCCAGCCTGCCAGATGAAATCAGGTCGGTCGAGTCAGAGAACTCCTTCGAGTCCATTCTTAAAACATTATTTTATAGGAAAGTCTCTCCGGATTTTTGTTTATTACATTTATTCTTAATTAAAAATGGTATTTTGACATTTTCTTGTTTTTTTATCTTAATTTATCCGTTTCATGTGTGGTTTACTGTTTTTGCCCTTGTGAAAGCACTTTGTAACATTGACAGTGAAAAGCGCTCTATAAACTTAGTGCATACTGTATATATACTCTATGTATATATATATATATATATACACACACACTGTATAAAGAATATATACTAATTTGAGTGCACGCCGGTTAACCCTAACGGCCTTACCACTCCAGTCGTTCATCAGCACCATGCCAAATATGTGTTCGTGGGCCCTCTCGATCGGGATGGGCTCTCCTAGGCGGTTTCCCCCTCCTACAAAGAAAGCCTGAGAGAATACAAGCATGGCTTCAATACTCAGACTGCGTAAACCGCTACCTTAAAATGTCTCACACGTACAAAAATGTCTAAGATTAAAATAACATAATACATATCAACAATATATATATATGGAGTGAGTAAACACAAGGTGTACAAAACAAAACTACAATGTACGTGGTATTACATCATATTTAACTATAGAGTGATATCACTGCATGTCTGGAAAAAGATACCGGTGACACCCTGGTGGGTCATTTTGGGGGCACCAACAGCATTTCAGTTAATTATTCCAACATCTATTCAGACAGTACAAACACTGCTGGCAGGTAGCCCCCAATGTGTCAATGTAATCGCAAGAGAATAGCTTAAGTAAACGCTGTAATCACCATTTCCAGCTCAATGTCCAACTGCTTTGATGGTCCAAACACAGGAGGCTTGGCTGAAAAGTCAGAAGAAGACAACGGGGAAAGGGGAGGGGTCAAGGGTCAAGGTAGGTAATTGGTCAGAGTGGCCGACTCACCAAAAGGTTGGTCACCACTTTGTTTCTGTCTGGGGCGGGGGGTGCAGCTAGGGCAGGGGTCTGCAACCCTTACTATCAAAAGAGCCATTTGTGCCCAAAACATATTATATTTATTTGTCAGGAGCCGCAGAACATATTATACTAAGAGACTATTGACATTAGGTTTGAATGAGAATGAATTCCTGTCTTCCCAGGGCTTAGGAGTGTTATTGAACTGCGGGCACAGTGAAATGTTAGCGGGGGTGCGGGTGCATGCTCCCCAGCAAAGAAATTGTTAAAATAAAGCACTTAAATTGACTGGAAAACAGAAAGAGGCTACAGGGAGTAACTGTAGAGGGGCTCCTGAGCAAATGGTTGCAGACCCCTGCACAAGGGTGTGATGGGTGCAAGGAGGTGCTGGGGGTCCTATTCGTGACTTACCTGGGTCAGGCCTCATCTGCCCCGAGGGTCTGCGTATGGGGGTCCCAGACACCACCACCGACGACGCCCTGCCATGGTACCCCACCGGTAGCCTCAGCCTGGGAGGGAGGGGCCACAGGTGTGAGACAAGACAGCCCCCTTCGTGCTCACAGTCTCTACCAATCACATTGCAGACTACCTAGCTAGACAATTTGTATCCAGATGAATCACATTTTGTACAAATATTATTATTATTATCATAATGTTATATCTAATTTTAATATTGTTGTTGCCTTAATTTGTAATCTTAGCCAATCCTTGGCCCATGGGGGAACTCCTATACGTTGCAAGGTTTGAGGAGAACCTACCAGTTGGGCATCAGGGCGTTTTCCTTGCCCCTGAACATGACTCCCACATTGGTGGCATGGTCCTTGGATGAGTAGAAGTCTGTGTAGTCACCTGGAGAAGACGCATAGTTGACAAGTCAAAAGGGAAAAAGCTTTTTATCGGCTAAATGTGATGTAAACTTGTTAAACACTGCCCCCTTGTGGTAAAACAAATGTTCATACTTTCTCCTTGTTCTGCCTTTAATGGATACTTTGATTAATGTTCACTGGGCTTCAAGGATAACGTGTCACAATGATGTCACTTTCAGAAGGACTAACGCATTATTCAGTTGGTCTAAAATGATCATAAACACAGATAAAGAATTGTCCACATTGATTCTGTGAGGTGAGGGATACGGTGTAGAACAAATCAAGTGTTACAAACTACAAATACTGCAGGTCATTCAGCAGATGCTACCCAGCACGACTTGCGTATTGTAGCCTATTTACAAGTGTATTACAAGAAGCAAAGAGGGGTCAGCCAGACATCTTGCTCGAGGACTGGCAGGGCAACACAGGGGGCTAGAACAAAACAAAAGACAAAAACACCAGACCTATCTGACCTGCAGCCTGCTCTGACCGGAGTCTCTCAGAGGGTCAACAGCCCTCGAGCACAAACGTGGAACTCACCGATTTCTGCAGGAAGATGCATAACAGCCAAACTCTGTGGCACAAAGGCTCTGAGGAAACAGAGAATAAGCAAACATTACCTAAACTAATAAGTTGACCAAAACATTGACACTAATAAACATCACCTTATTAATATGAGCCGTATGATAAGTATTTTGTATTTAATTTATTTTATGTTTTTTATTTTATTACATTACAAATTTTGATGACTTTCCAGAAGGCCCTTTTCCCAGTGTGTATTGGTGAGGAATAAACTTAGTATTCTTAGTATTTGTTTGGAAAAACGTACAGGTGCTTTGGTGAGGAATAAATGAATTGCCTTACATTTGTTTGTATTTGTTTTGATCTCTTAAAATGTGTTTTGAGAGTTCTCCATGAGTAATAATCCTATTGTCTCACGTTTGGAATTGTTCAATGAGAAGGGACAATTACCAGAAGAGGTGTAAGGGCAATGGCGTAAACAGGCAACAACGGGCCCCAATGCAGAGCGGAGAAAGCGAGCCCTTAACAATGACAACATATACTGAAGCAGGCCGTTTCTAAATTTAACCCAATTTAAACGGCAACAGCGAACTGCGCTGCACTAGCCTACCAGTTCTGAACCCAAACATCTGCAGGAGTATAGCTATAAGCAGTTTATAAGATCAGGGTATCAAGACATATGCCTTGTCTTACAAGGCTATCATCTCCCAAGTCAAACGTCATCAATGAAAGCTGATGGCGTCGGAGCACCATGACAGATGAAAACATTATTGGGTTATCAATAGACAAATAGTAGCCTAAATAAATTGGATGAAGATGAATTTACTTGCACACTCAAGGATTGCTTTACGCTGTGCTTCACAAGTGCAGATACTGCTCTGTCACATTGAGCTCCGTTAAGTTTTAATACACGTCATTCTGGAAGAATGAATTAATAGGCTATGTACAAATTATCTATTTTTAGCTTTTCATTTTCGGCTGCCTCTTTCATTATTCGTGTATTATGTCCACTTGCATGTTTATAATATATTGCTGAATTACCGCTCTCTTGAATTTTAACAGGCTACTCGTAAAAGGATTTTGCAATACAGTACATGTCATATCATCACCATATCACATAATTACACTGGCCAACTCCACACATTTAACATGAAATCAACCATTAATCGTTACTAAATAGACATTTGGAACTAACATAATCTATGAGTGCTTTATGCATAGCAGGTTTTATGAACAAAATCACGAATGACACCATTCCAGGAAATGCATGCATATTGAGAACTATACTGTATCTACTGGCAGTTAGCATTTCAACAGTAATGGTGGTCACCTGGAGCTTGACCAGCTCGGAAGCTGTACATTAGTGGCCCCAGATGATCTTTAATAAGGGCCCGCATTCAGGCCCGAGTGCATCTGCATTACTTGCAATATGTGTAGTTATGCCCTTAAATAATAGATCCACCTCCAAGAAATATTTTTACCTTACACCTTTTATCACGCAGGCTTGTATTTTGTTAAATAAATAAAGTGTATAATTATTACTATTATTGCTACTGGAGTTTGTAGGCTACAGTGTATGGTCTGCGAGACCCAGACCTGCTGCGTAGACTGGCGTCATCTCTCAGCGTGGTCTCGTTGGCCGACAGCAGCGTCTGCAGTGTTCTCCTGGCCTCGCTCCAAGCCTCGTAGCCCAGACCCATGAACGCGTTCAGTGTCGGCTGGGGGAATACATGGAGAACGTTCATATGTGTCTGATCTCATGTGTGCAATAGTAGTCACTGAGATAATGCAATTGCCACATAATTGATCCAGCGTTTACAAAACAATGCTTCTGTCATTACCTGCTGGAACACAACCTGATGTTTGGAGAGCACCGGCCCATTGAACAACGTCTTGATGACGCTCAGGTCCAATATCTGCTCTCCGATAGCGACGCCAACGCGCTGCTTGGGCTGACCGTGACAAGACAAGTGTGCAAAACAGTTTATGGTGCATTCAAATAGGCTAATAAGTTCTTTCAAACTTTGCGGTGTGGATGCATTGACATATATATGCTATACTTTGTTGCATATATTGCGCCAAGGCAAGCCAAGTTATGATTGCGCTCTTCTGATCGATACTCATTTTCATCTTTAACGTGACTGCGGTTGACCTACTAGCCTACTTACGTTATCCGGCGTTGAGAATACTCCATATGGTAGATTGTGGAAAGAGAAATCGGACTTTTCGTCTACTTTAACGAAAGACATTTTAAGGTTACAGTTGTACTCCGGTAGACTTCTTACTGCAAGAAACAGCGTCAGTAAGCGCTTCCAGATGTGAACTGCAGATTTGGACAGTCCCGCCTACTTCTGTGGGACCAATCATATACGCTCTCTTATATCCTCCCTAAAACCAGAATTAACCGAAACCGCTTGCAAAATGACCAAGCAAAATATATTCCCTCAGTAAGTTTTATTTTTTGTGTGGCTATAATAAAATATGGCCTAAATTGAATATAGCCTCCACGTGTTCAGGCGTTGTAAGGTATGCCCAAAACAATAGGCTAATATTCAATGTAGCTGCATTGTTATCTTGATGAATATAAATCAAGACAATCCACTGTAAAATTAGATAGAGGGAACACATTTATTGAGGTAATAGCTATAACAGTGAATAAACATAAATAGAGTACATGATTTATCCTGGCTGGTCATTGGTGCACCCATGACTTTCCCCAACACAGACTCACAACTGGTGTGCAAAAACCTATTCGTAATTATACTCATAATGGACACTAATAGGTGAAAGGTCAACACTTGTTAAATAACTGAATTATACAAAAAGTGAGGCATTAAAACATGAAAGTGTATGCAAGATGATGCTTTTCTTGTTGTGTAAAAACAGTCTGGTGTTATTTTTTTTACAATACATTCGGTTTTTAAAACAAGGCTACATATAGTAAAAAAAAATTAAAAAAAAAATCCAGAGATAGAAGGAAAGGTCACTGATGTGCTTAAATTAGTTTTTAAAACTTCGCACAAGAGAAAAAAAAGAAGAAAAAAATAGCCCTTCACATAGCCCCAACTTGATTTTTCTGCTTTCATTGCCAATATTTTGCTTAAGCCTCTTCAAGGATTCCCAAATCTTAACGTTCAGCGTCGATAATGAAAAACAGAGGAGGAGGGTGAATGAACGGGGTGAAGGTGAAATAACCCAATGTCCAGACGTGAGTGTTGAGGGGCGTGCATGGTTTATACTGCAGGTCACAGAGAGCAGACATGCAGGTCGTTCTGACAAACATCAAATGGAACGCAAACACGGCCGAGCCCGTTGGAAGACACTCAGATCTTCTGGATCTTCTCTCCCACGACGATGGGGTTCTCCTTCCTGATCTTCTCTACCGCGTCGGCCTTGTAGTCAAACGTGCACTCGTGCATTTCCGAGTAGCGGTGGGAGCCACAGAACACATTGCCGCACCTGCAGTCGAAGCCTGCAGGAAACACGGGGTTAAGAGGAAGGTTAAGAATTTTTAGCATAAGGTTAAGAGCATTTAAGTGCTCAAGCCAATCAGAATGTTTGAAATCAGCTAGCGTGCTGGTGGAAAACAAAACGTACGATATACACTCAAGTCAAGTCAAGTTCATTTGTATAAATCCCTTAATCAATTTACAGTCTCAGAGGGCTGTACAGCCTATATTTCATACGGAAACAAACACCCCCTAAACCTACTCCTCCCCCCGGGCAATTAAAAACGTCCATTATAAACCCCATAGAGAAAAAAGGGAATAATCCTTGGAGAGGGACCACAGTGGGAGTAATCCACCCTTCCAGGACGGTTAGAATGCAATTGGTGTCGCTATGCCAACATGATTTAGCAATAATACTTACAATATGTATCACATCGGTTGATTGGCCCAACCGTTTTCTACACAGTCGACCAACGCTTCTGCATTAAGCGGTTCCAGACCGATACTCGCGGCAACATTACATTTTGCTGAGACTAGAGGCCAAGGTACATATTCCGCGTGGGACGAGGCGCATGACTGAAGCGAACAGGGCTTCCCAAGTCTCAGCAGAAACAGCTGAGAGCAACACAGTGGGGCGGAGCCAGGCTAGGCACACCCCGCCATGTGCCCAGCAAATGGCACGTCCATAAGTCTGGGCACTCGGCAGCCATTTTGATAATGCATATGGGCAGTTATTAGGAAGACCCTATATAGATTTATGGGGAGAGAGCCATACCTGCACTTTCAATGGTCATGGGGGACATAAAACAGCATTTATAAAATAGTCAGTCCAATAAATCAATAAAATGTATTAATAAATAAATTTAAGAAAAAAAATATTTAAGAAAAATGGTGACTTTGCCACAAAAAGGAAAAAAAAAAGGTTTAAAAAGTAGCTATACTTCCACTACGCATGGGCAACTGACAGAGGCGTCAGTGCAACCACACGACTGGCTCAATAGGTTTGGCTCTTTCCTTCCAACCAGCATACTTGCCATTCCTTACTTCTCCCACAGAGTTCTATTCATAATTCTCCAAGCGGCCCGTCTCCTATATACATTGTATCTGACTGTACCTGTGAGGCCTATCTTCTTGCGGCAGGTGAAGCAGCGATTCCTCTTGGCTTTCGGCTTCTCCTCGCTCTCCACCGCTGCCTGTGACGAATCCTCTGACAGCTTGGCTGAGATGAGAACCCAACAAAGCATTAGCATTCAAGCTACATATAGTCTGGCATAGCCTGGCATAGCCAGCCTTTACATGCACAACTTCTGGGACACAGCTCTAGTTAACTACGTCAAGACCTACCTACTTAAAGCGAGAGGTATTTTGACTGACATGCGTGATGATCAACTACGTAACTCAATTACCAAATCGGATGCTAACCTTATACAGAAAAATGTGTTGGGGAACTGTCTGTTTTCAGGTCTTGTAAATGTGCAAGTAGTCTACAGTTACTGCTTAAAATAAATGGAACTGAAATTAGAAAATACGTGCTGTACTAACTTGTGAGTGACAATGCTAACAGACAATTAAAATCAACAGTACCACTTCCTGAGTGTGCTGTGGAGCTTACAGGGGTCTAAGGGGTTTCCCCAACCCTGGTCCTGGAGGGTCGCTGTCCTGAATGTTGTAGACGTCTCCATGCTCCAACACACCTGATTCAACTGAGTGGGCCATTATTCATTCATTTGAATCGTGTGTGGGAGCAGGTTGAACCCTGGTCAACATGCAGGACAGACCAGGGTTGAGAAGCATTGGCTTATGTGTTGTAGTGCTGGTGGATGGAAGAGGCCATGACTATGGCAACCCGAGGGAGGCAGAATGTGGTTTGCTCCCAACAAGGGAAGATGGGGCCTGAGGTGTGTTCAAGCGCTTGGCGGACAAAGATGAACGTTTGCAAACACACAAAACGGCCTGAGGAGGTACAGTAGTTCTCGGCGAACACACCTGGATGCTGAACTATGGGTTACAGTTTAAATAAAGCAATTTGGAATGTTTACACAAACCGTTAAAAACTTTCAACGTTTAAAGAAAGCGCGTTAGTCTCAGTTCGCCGAATTTGAAAGCACCTCTGCTGTGGCCACTATATGCCCATTAGGGGTTCATCAAATTATTAAAATGTTTTGAAATATAAATTTTGATGCAATGTTTTTAAAATTACAAATGCTCAACTACTTGATTTGAATGAAGCCACTAGGGGGCGACATTCTGTCAAGGATGACCTGCAGCTACACAGAGAGATGGAGGAACCAGTGGTCAGCCTGGCAGTCACTCACCCTGCTTTCCTGCGAGGCTTTGAGCAGGTGCATCTACCTTCCTCTTGCACTTACGGGCAAGCTGGGCCCGAGAGGGGCTCTCTGCTAGACTCAGGCTAAGCCTGGCTGCTGAGCTACCTGCAGCTGACAGCTGGTCCTGTTGCACACTGGCTACTACTGCGCCTGCCTCTGAACCTATGAGACGGTGGGACACATTGGAGCCTTGCACGCTGGGGGGGCTGCACGGTCGAGAGCAAGAGAACCCACTCTTTTACTTCCATTCAGAATATACTGCCAATATTAACAATTTGGTGCATATACAGTACATGTGTATTATCATTTGGCTGTTGACATAGTGGACTATCATAATTGCATAAACATTCTTAAAAAGACAATAGCGGTTTAAATATCATATTTCGGCTTAATGGATCCCTATTGTTAAAATTAAACCATTAACAACAAAAAAGAACTAAACACAGGCTGATATGATTCTTAGAAGTGTGCAACCCCTTTACGATGAGATAAAAAGCATAACATCTGTACGTTTGAGAGCATGACAATCACGTCCAATACAAATTGTTTGTATTTCTCAGTTTGTCATTTCATGTGATTTATAGTGTAGAAAATGTAGTGTCATTTGTAATGAGCTTCATGTGATTACAGGCAGTTAGTAACAGAATACCACATAAAACTATTACTATATGCCGTCTTTTCAATCAGACAACAGCACAAAACAAAATGGCCGCCAGGGAAAACAGATTTATAACTACTACCTGGCAGGTCCTCGGTTTTCAGTCTGGCTTCAGCTCCTGAGGTGCACTCTTCACCAGAGTCTGATGAGACAGAACTGAGAAAAACACATGGCAAAGACATCAATGACAAGAATAACTAAATCATCACAAACATAAAGTAAGAACATTTGTGTTTGGTAGAGTATTTCTGCATTCTAACAATGCTTCTTGGCAACACATCATATATCATTGAAAAGCCTAATTATTTCTTTTTTAATTGGTGCCACGTTTGTAAGGAACATGCATTTGTGGGATGAGCAGCAGAGTATGTGGGTTGCACCCATGAAAGATTTGCCAAATCTTGTCAGACAATGCCAAACAGCTTTTCTTTGCTGTTGACTCTTGTTTGGTGTCGTTTGGTAGATTGGATGATTGACGTCTGAAGAAACAAATTGGCAATTTAATAATGTATTCATTTAACAAACAGGAGCTTCAGTAGCATGTGGAAGAACCACACAGCCACAACAGCCTGGCACCTCCGTGGTCACACACTGCTGTGGGATGGCATCTGTGGCATCCCAGCCACTCGTCGCTGTGCTACTATCCGACCACTAGGGGGCGCCATATGCGAAGGGCGATATGTGTCGGCCATGTTCCTCACAGAGTGGAGAAGCACCAGGTGTAGCCCATCGACTAATCAACCCAACCCAAGAAGGAAAGATAAGATGACCACACAACAGATGATCAAGAGCAGGGGTGCCCAACTCCAGTCCTGGAGGACCCCTATCCTGCATGTTTTAGATGTCTCCCTACTCCAACACACCTGACTCAAATCAATGGGCTTCTGCAGAGACTGATAACGAGCCATTCATTAGAATCAGGTGTGTTG
>JAODUH010003216.1:0-11505 GCA_027564835.1 Typhlichthys subterraneus
TAAGACTATAACCTGCTCCTTAACACTGTACCTGTACTGACTGTAAGGCTATAACCTGCTCCTTAACACTGTACCTGCACTGACTGTAAGGCTATAACCCTATCTGCTCCTTAACACTGTACCTGTACTGACTGTGTGTGTGTGTGCATGTGTCCATATGTCCCTGTGTGTGTGTGTGTGTGTCCAGCCCCCAGGGCGGCGCGTCTCAGCCTGGTGTGTGCAGGCCAGGCTGGAGGTGTACCTGTGGCTGGGGCCATGTGCACACAGTGGACACATGCTGGACAACATGCCCGCAGGCTTCAGGCCCGCCACCCGGGGTGCCACCTTGCCCAATGCCATGGCCTGCCAAGGTGAGCCAGGGGTCACGTCACACCAAGATCAAAGTGCACACTCTCTGTGGTACCAACAGCGTTATGTGACCAATATGTGTTGTTGTTATAAATCTACTGATTGTCCATCCTCTGCCTTCCCATGTGATTGACTAATCCTATAATCTGGTGTCTTTAAAGGCTTTTCACACAAGCATTCTTCTTAGAACCTTCTTAGTCCCATGCTAAGGGAGGGTTAGGCACAGGCTAGTCTCGCAGAGCCAGCCTTTCTTTATGGAGAATCTGGGACTAGGGATGGCACCGATACAATACTGAGATCGGAAATCGATACTGATTTAAATAGCTGGATTGGTATCTGTGACAATTGGACAGTTGTAGCCGATCCATGGGGTTGATCCAATTAAATGAATTTACACGCGTAGGTCTACTGTCCTGTATCAGCCATGTCTAACCTTCCCAGGCCACACTACCAGCAGCAGGTTTCTAACATGCATCTAAGTCCTAAAATAGAGATTGGCTGTCGTTTACTTTGCAACTTAACTTCAAACCTAATTTAACACTGGAATCGGATCGATACTCTGTATCCGCCGATACCCAAAGTGCCGGTATATGTATCGTTATCGGGACTGAAAAAACTGGGACTGGGACACAGTGCTAGCTAACTGCGTCACAACCCATCTACGTGACAAGCAAGGTGTTTTGATTGACATGCAGAACTCAATGACCAAGTCGGACATTAAACTTGCAATGAGTAAAAGAAAACAACAGGACTCTGGATGTTTACAGGTCTTGTAAATCTGTAGAATTTAACAGTTTTATTTAAAATTTGTAAAGCGATAGCAATGCGCTATCGTTGCACCGGAAATTACGGAGACATACTTGTGAGTGACATTGTGACAGCCAATGAGCACAGAGTTGCCTATGCCTATGTGCTAATGAACGGAAGAGGCTGAGACTAGCTCCAGGTTAGTATAATGCTGCGTTCGATCAGAGCATATCTCAGACCTCGGAAGACTCTGATTCCGACATGGAAAAAGAATGCTTTACATATTTAATTTTGAAACTTAATCTCAAATTGAATTTTGATGTGTTTTGCAAATACATTTTGTTAAAACTTTTTGTAAAAAAAAAAAAAGGGTATAATTTTTCTATGTCGAAATTCGGGTTTCGAGTTTTGAGATATGCTCGAATGCAGCTTTAGTCACAGGCTAATAGAGTGGTTAGACTCCGGCTAAAGTAACATTAACTCAAGGCTAAGGTAACATTAACATCAGGCTAAGGAATCGTTAGCTTGGGGCTAAGGGACATTAACCCCAGGTTAACTGTTAGCCCAAGGCTAAGGGACATTAGCCCTAAACTAAGGAAGCTTCCCTTAGCCCCAGGCTAATGGAATGCTGTGTGTGTGTTCGTGTGTGTGTGTGTGTGTGTGTGTGTGTGTGCGTGCGTGCGTGTGTGTGCGTGTCTGGCTTCCTATTAATTAAGAGTTTGTACCTTATCTATAAGGTGTAGTTTCTTGTAATGTTATTTATTTTATTGGAAATAACTTTTTGACCAGGTGTCTGTAAAAGATATTAATAAAGGTGTAAATAAAAAAGACTTAAAAGCGTAAATAAAAATGACTTGCATGTGTGTGTCTGTGTGTGTGTGTGTGTGTGTCTGTGCGTGTGCGTGCACGTGTGCAGCTAGCTACCAGTTTCAGCTGCGGTGCCACATGTACCAGGCCCGGGGCCTGATAGCAGCCGACAGTTCCGGCCTGTCGGACCCGTTCTCCAGGGTGTCCTGCATGTCCCACAGCCTCACCACCTGTGTAAGGACGCTCTGTGTGTGTGTGTGTATGCATGCACCACATGTATGTAAATATGTTTATACTGTGTGTGTGTGTGCACCATATGTAACAGTGATGTTTGTTGAGATTAATGGCAGTTTAAAAGTAATTTTTTGCTAGAGCTAGTTAGCATAGTGGGAGTGCATGTTTGCGTTTTAAGGCGAGTTAGCTAGCATAGCGATAATGTGAGCTAGCATAAAGTGAGCGCGAGCTAGCATAGCGATAATGCGAGCTAGCTAAAGAGAGTGTGAGCTAGCATAAAATGAGCGCGAGCTAGCATAGCGATAACACAAGCTACCATAAAGGGACAGCGAGCATTAAAGGCATGGTTAGTCATTCTCAAGAACGCTTGCTAAATTCAAGCTCAAATCAAAACAATATCCCTCCGCGGCGGCGCCTCACACATCAAAATGCACTAGTACTACCACTTTGTTATTGTGAGTGGTGTTTGCCACTTTATGTTCGTATTTACAGAGCCAGGGCTGTGTAGAAGTATTAGATATATTTTTCAACATGCAGAACGATAAGCTAGCGAAATGCGAGGAGATATTTGATGAATTTGACAAAAAGTGTGTTAGCTTACATTTAGCTTGCAATAGCTGACTATACCTTTAACAGTTTAGTGGGCCCAGTGCCTTTTTATGTTTATACTGTACGTGTGTGTGCGTGCGTGTGTGCGTGTGTGCAGGTCATGAGCCAGACACTCAGCCCCACGTGGAACCAGTGTCTGGTGATGGGCCATCTGACGCTGCATGGAGAGATGGAGCAGCTGGTGCAGGAGCCCCCTCGTGTGGTGATAGAGGTGTATGACGACGACGCCCTGGTGGGTGTGGCTTGCCTTAGTGTGCGTGTGTGTGTGTGTGTGTGTGTGTGTGTGCGTGTGTGTGCGTGTGTGTGTGTGTGGTTAACTTCAGGGTGTGTTCAGTGGATTGAACGTTCTGAACGTTCAATTAACTTGTTCACTGAACGACCTGTTTCCTCGAAAGCGTTCTAAATGTCTAAACTACTTTTAAAGCCGTTTGCTCCATTGGGCGTGTGCTTAGTGATGTGCGGGAAGTGTTATAAGTATTTCTGAGTATAAGGCATCATCACTTTTAGTACCATTATCAAAAGTCGCTAAATGTATTATGCCGTCTCATTCAGATATGACATGCATGAAATTATGAAATCGAAAATGTTGATACAGCCATTACGGACATATCCTTCAATTGGAACAGTGCACTATACACCGACAGAACTGGTTCTAATCTAGAGCCACGCTGGTTCTACCATCATCTTGTGCTTCTGTACTGCTGAAACACAACAATCTACAGTAGTAAAACACAAATTATGGTTTTGTTGTTGTTAGCCATGTGAGCGTTGTCCAACCCACAGCCTATATGGAGCCCAACTCCTCCCTGTTGTAACCTGCTGTTCAGACCACTGCCGTCTGAAAAAGTGTGTGTGCGTGCGGTTTTTAACCTTAGTGTCTTTAATGTTAGTGTTTAATGTTAGTGTGTGTGTTGTATGTATAAGTCTGTATATGTGCTTAAAACTACTAATACTGTGTGTGTCATTTGCATGTCTCTGTGCATGTGTGCGTGCGTGTGTGTGTGTGTGCATACATGCATGCATCAGGGTAAACCAGAGTACCTGGGCTCCACTGTGGCAGACGCCCAGGTGTGCCTGTTGGGGGCGGAGCCTTACAGACCCCCCCAGCTGCAGTACAGTGCTCTGACCTGCGGGGGGCTATCCGGAGGAGACCTGCTGGCTGCTTTCGAACTGCTGCAGGTACCAGTCAGTCAGTCTGCAGCTAGTGGCTCCAGGAGCATCTTGCTACAGTAACCAGTCAGTCATAGCTACCAGTAAGCTAGTTACCTGTGTGTGTGTGTGTGTATGTGTGTGTGTGTGTGTGTGTGTGTGTTTGTGTGTGTGCGTGCGTGTGCGTGCGTGTGTGAGCAGGTTCCACAGGCAGGCCTGAAGGCTCTCCCTCCACTGGAGGAGAAGGAGGGAAACATCTACTTCTCTGTTCCTGCTGACATCAGACCCGTCCTGAGCACCTACCGCCTGGAGGTACGCCGCTGCCCCAGGGCCCTGGAGCAAGGCAGTACCAACACACGACTAGTCAGGTGCTGATTACTAGCTCTATCCTGACAGGGTGTTTGAGTGTGTGTGTGTGTGTGTCTCAGGTGCTGTTTTGGGGCCTGAGGGAGCTGAGGAGGGTTCAACTGTTGACTGTGGATCGACCACAGGTAAGTACAAACACACACACACACACACACACACACACACACACACACACACACACACACACACACACACAGAAATGCTGCCTTCACATGGAACAAGGTAGACGGTAAACGACAAACATTTTATGGAGACACGGCATTAAAGTCAAACAAAATAATACAATACAATAATAATTCAATAGAATGATTTAGTGGCACGCTTTATAGTTATTTTAGTATTGTATCTATAGTATTCTAGTGCTGTTGTACCACAAAAGTATTAGTGTCTCGTTGTCGATGTTTTCTCCGTGTGTTAAAATATTTCAACTTTGGACGGCAGGCCGTTTGCCACAACTAATAACATAACCTGCCGTGCTCCATGTGAGCGCAGCATAACCCACTGACCATCTCTCGCAGGTCTTCATAGAGTGTGCAGGACACATGTTGCGTTCGTCCGTCATCAGGAGCTACAAGTCCTCTCCTAACTTCACCACACTGGTGGACTCAATGGAACTAGTACGCACACACTCACACACGTACACACTCACTCACACATACGCACGTGCACGAAAATACACACGCACACACTGTTGTCTGCTGTGTCCTGGAAAGTGTCTCTCCTCTCCTCTTCTCTCATTTCTCCCCTCTCCTCTCCTCCAGGAACTACCAGAGAACGAGAACCTCCACCCTCCGCTAAGCATCACCGTGGTTGATTGGCGGGCGTTTGGTAGAAGCACATTGGTTGGCAGCCACACCATAAACAACCTGAAGCCCTTCAAATACATCCCGCCCCCACCACAGACACCTGAAGCACTACAGACAGCAGAACCAATACAGACAGCTGGACCATCACAGACAGCAGAACCACAAAGTGTGCAGGGTAAATAATATGTTCTCCACAGTGTTAATCTACTGTGTTAGGGTGTTTTCACACCTGAATGTCTGGAACAGGGTCGATGCAAACTAGACCTACGCCTTGTAATCGTCGCCAGCATCTCCCTATACTTGACATTGATTGGTTTGTAAATGGTCGTGCGTCTGACGTCGCTGTGTTGATAAGTCGGTGTTTAGGCAGGCTTTTCCTAACGAAATTAACAGAGAATAATGAATGAACATATTCATTTTGTTGCTATTAGAATATTATTCGCACCAATTCGGCTACTCGAGACTTGTTTAAATTTGCAAAATGGTCATCTTCGAGTGTAAACATTATATTGCAGCCAAAAGACAACTGATTTATTTGTTTGTCGGACTAAAACACAAATGTTTTGTCATGTTTCACACGAGGTGAAGACCCAAACGCGAGACACTTAGCGATAATCAAGATTAAGGCAGGAACACGGGAGCACCGCAACACTGACATGTACATCAACAATGACACAAGACTTAAAAAAAACACTGGGGCTAAATACACTAGGAGACAAGACAGGTAGACAGACCATTGGCTCACAACAACGAGGAGCAGGTGCAGCACACCAGACATGATTAACCAGACACAGGTGGAATTAACGAAACTGGGAAACACGGGGCAGGGAGTGACGGGCAGACAGGCTTGATATAAGAGGTAAACACATGAAGTGACGAGACTAACACAGGACAGGGATCACGAGACATTACAGGTTGAAATAGCCTAGCGCAAGGCCAATGGAGAGGAATTACAAACCAATAGACAATAAGCACAAGGCTGGTAACACACAGAGGGGGAAACACGGACAATAACACAAGACAGACAGTTATCCTGGGTGGACGGTAGACCCTGGCAGAACTACACTGAGGCTAAATATTAAATATCCCCTCTCCCAATGTGCTACCAGTGTTAATCTGTGTTAAAATACTGTATCTACTGTGTTAATCTACTGTAAATCTACTGTTACATAGTGTTAACATACTGTTAGTCTACTGTTAATATACTGTGTTACAGTTACACTGATAAAATGCTATCTAATATATCCAAGCCGATTGCAAATTGTATTTGTGTAGAGCCTGGCACCACGGTGGAGCTACCCAATCAGGACACAGCAATCACTGTAGAGGAGGATCTCCCGCCCCCAGCTCCGCCCACAGCCCCGCCCACACCAACAGAAGAACCAAAGAAGGTATCTCTCTCACACACACAACTATGACATGTTTACATGAAGAGTGTGCTTGATTACTGTAGTGCCCCACATGGTAACTATGGTAACTGGACTGCATTTATGACGCTTGTCCACCCTTCTGTCCACTCAGAGCGCTGTACAGTACAGCCCCACATTCACACACATTCACACACCGATGGTGATGTCAGCCGTGCACGGCAGCACCTGACCACCGGGGGCAGTCAGGGTTGGGTGTCTTGCTCAAGGACACCTCGACGCTTGGTGAGGGGTTAGCGGGGTTCGAACCAGCGACTTCTGGATCACCTGTTGCCCCGCTCTGCCACCCCTATTACATATGGCCGATTGGAATCAAAATTGACACGTGCGTGCGTGCGTGTGCGTGCGTGCGTGTGCGTGCGTGCGTGCGTGCGTGTGTGTGCATGCAGCAGGATCAAGGAAGGAGCACACGACGCTCCACCAAACGCAGGAGGAGAACCATCGCTGACGAGTCAGCAGAGAACGTCATTGACTGGTGGTCCAAGTACTTCGCCTCCGTGGAGAGAGCACAGGTGGATTTGTACCGTCAGAGTATATGGATATACACTAATATGTTAACGTAGAGGCGATAATGCCGTCTACTACAATACCATAATAATGCCCAGGCCTTTCCATGTGACCCGATGGTGTCTGGGTGTGACACCGGTAGTGAACTAGGTCCACCACAGAGGATAGACAGAGCTAGATGGTGTATTGCGCCCCCCACTGGCTAAAAGTTGATAGCAAAACAAGAAAGTAATTGGTTAAAGTTTTAAGCCTTCAATAAAGCCTCAATGTAAGCACTAGCAATGAGCACTGGAGCTCCATTGTGTGGAATAAACACCAGTGAGATGTGCACGTCATATACAGACAAACATGCTCTACATTGTGTATCAGGCAATGTAGCAGACTGTCCACAGTCTGCTACATTGGGACACAGTTACACACATCTTGCTTAAGGAGGCTTTCTGGTAGCTTCATGTCAGGGCACTTGAACCCAATACCACCCAGACCGCTAGATTAACCTGGACCCAAGGTATATACACAGTACATATACATACTGTAACTAAAGTACAGTATAGTGCAGTATACTGTAGTTATACAGAATAACGAGTATATATCAATATATGGTTATGCTGTTAGTTTCAGATCAAACAGAGAGATGGACAGTCACTCCCTCAGATGTTTGACAAAGGTAAGAACTGCATCTCCAACACACAGCCCAACATAGAACCCCCCCCCCCCACACACACACACGCGCGCACGCACACACACACGCAGTGGTTGTTGTGTGTTGCAGTGTCTCCGTTGGAGTTGTTGCTGAGTGTGGGCGTGGACTCTCTGGGTAAGAACACACTCTGGGTGGAGCAGCTGGTTGCTATGGTTTCACTGGGGACCTACACACACACACACACACACACACACAGTTACAGCCTCCCTCAAGACTGTATGCAACCATCCAAGATACTCTTCAAGCTTTTTCAAGCGACCTCTAAAGATAGACTCATCTGGATCTCTCACCCAGGTTGAGTGCCAATACAATAAAGGAATAGGGTCAGGTGACCTTGCAGGGGAACAGTAGCCTTCACCTGGTGATTAAGGTCAGGCCATTGGGAAGTGCTGCCTCCTACTGGGCATAGACCTCTGGTTCATGTTGAAACTATTTGACAGCGTTTAACCAGTCAGTGTTGTTACAACTGTTCTGATCGCCTCATCTAGCTCTACCACCGTTTAGACACACGCTTGACTTTAACGGCATCTCACTACCCCACCCTGATTGGACCAGCAGGATGGCTGTGAGAACACGAATGTAAACACGGTTTCCAGACAATAATCTTACTACCCCAGCCTGATTGGACCATCAGGGTGGCTGTATAAACGGTAATGTGAACAGGGTTTCCAGACCATAATCTCAGCGAAATTATTGTATCTGAGAGCAGTACTGGGTTGGAACAGCACCCATGGTGAGACCTGCAGGTAACATCTTACACAGGTGACAGTCTGCTACTGTAAATGCTGTATGTAACAAGTGTACCTGTAAAAGGTAGTCAGGGTTACCACTCTGACTTCTCCCTGACAGAAAGTCTGTATTTCCATGATCGATATTGATCTGAAAAACAGACCACAGAACGTTGCCTGTGTAAAAGGGAAGCATGGCAACTATAAATAAACTGAAATAAATATAATATATAATTTGCAAAGGTACAACGAAAGTGGGTATACCCTCCTTACGTGGGGGGCCTTGGTATCATTCCCCAGTTATGCTTCAGCATCAAACATTTGTTCCCTTTCTCCTTAAATGTATGGTGCAAATGTCTTTATTGATGTAAAGGAAAACAAAATCCATGGATGAAGTGACAAATTATAATGCACTGCTGAGCCAAGTAACAGGCTTGCTTCACTCTTCTGCACTAATTTATGTCTTTTGTTTGGGGAAGTAACATGCATACGGCTCTAATTCACAAAACTGAAAATGCGGCACTGATTCACGTTAGTGAATCATGTACATCAATCAATCAATCATAAATCATCAATCAGTGCACATCAGCGTGACTTGTTGAGTATAGTTTTGATGAACGGCAACTCACATATAAACATGATTTAACTTCAAAACATGATTTGACCCAAAAAATGAACACATTCCCTGACCTTGCATGTCTGGAACAGACTTTTTAAAATTACATGATATTCCCGAAATTCTACAACCAGTGGGAACCCAGGGTGTTTCCTCTCTGGGTGTTTCCTGTTTTCCTGTCTGGGTGTTTCCTGTTGAAGCAGTCTCTACTTTGTATTTACCTTTTATTAAATTACAAATCGCAAAAAGTGCAGATGTTCTCGGTTGTCAACAGCATATCTAGTGAGAGAGCTGGACAGGGCAATTCACATAAAGTTAAGGTTGACCAAGACGTCCATATAAACGGTTGGCTGCATGCGGCTACCGAAGGACATTGCAACATAAAAAATGTAAATGACTATCGATGAGTAGTTTGAACAGCGCTGTCGCTATGGCGACCAGGTACTATCTGCAACTGGGAAAGACCCGTGCTGAAGCGAGTAGAGTCGAGTAGAGCTGATACTAGGGAATGGAAAAGCTCCCTAAAGCGAGCAGAGTGGAGCTGGTACCAGCAGTGGCAACGCGCCTTCAGAGTATCACAAACCAGAGAGGTCTGGCTCCAGGTGTCACATATCCGGGCTGCCAATCAAGTCCAGGATGTAAGGTGGAACTATGTGGGGCCTGCAGGGCGGCAGCGTGTAACTGTGGAGCGCTGCACACGTCACTGCTGCTTTCTGTCACTGCAGTTGGCCGGTCAGACGGAGAGAAGAAGAAGAAGGTGAAGGCCCTGGAACAAAGTGTGGTACATCAAAGCCTGGCAACACTACAGGTACACACACACACATGTACACACACACATGCACACATGCACACACATATACACACCCACACACATTAACATAGGCGTGTATGTGTGCAGCTCTATGATAAGGAGCTGGAGGCGGAGTTTGGGCCTTTTGATGATTGGGTGAAAACCTTCGAGCTGTTCAGAGGAAAGGCCAATGATGAGGAGGCAAGCCACGAAGACAGATTTGTTGGCAAGTTCAAGGTGTGTACACTCGTGCACGCACACGGACACACACACACACATACACACTGTACACCAGAATGAGGAGAATGTTTGTACCCTGTAAAGACTGCCGCTGAAGTTGTGAGACATGCAATGTGTGTGTGTGTGTGTGTGTGTGCGTGTGCGTGCATGCGTGCGTGTGTGTGTGTGCACGTCTAGGGCCGTTTCTGCCTGTACAAACTCACCAAGGATGAGGAGGAGGATGCTGAAGGTCGTCTCAAAGTCACCAGAGGAATCCCACCAAACAGCCCATTTAAAGTCCTCGTCAGGGTGTACATTGTCTCTGTGAGTGCTGCCTGCCTGTCTGTCTGCCTGTCTGTATGCCTGTCTGTCTGTCTGTCAGCCTCTCTGTCTGGGTCTTGTCAATAGGTACAACAGCATCAGCTAATTGGGACCTATTCTTCTATACCTTTCCTGTAACAACCTGTCTGTCTGTGCAGGCGTCTAACCTCCATCCTTCAGACCCAGATGGGAAGTCAGACCCCTACATCGTCCTCAGACTGGGGAAGAAAGAGATTAAAGACAGAGACAACTACGTGCCCAAACAGCTCAACCCCGTCTTCGGAAGGTAAACGCGTGTATTATTCATAAACCAGAGGAATTTAGCCTATTGCCGGTGATGGAGCTAGATGAGGCGATCTAAACAGTTGTAGCAACGCTGACTGGTAAAACGCTGTCCAATAGTTTCAACATGAACCAGAGGTCTACGCCCAGTAGGAGGCCACGCCTGTTAGCACTCCCCATTTGAGCGTGGCCAGACTACAGACACAGGGACTGCAGACACAGGGACTGCAGATACAGGGACTGCAGACACAGGGACTACAGATCGTCTGTGCTATTTCATAGACTATTCCTTCCTTTCCCCAAGGTCGTTTGAGTTCCAGGCCATGTTCCCCCAGGAGGCAGTGCTGTCTGTGTCGATCTACGACTACGACACCGTCGGAACAGACGACCTGATTGGAGAGACTCAGATTGACCTGGAGAATCGCTTCTACAGCCGACACAGAGCTACCTGTGGTCTGCCCACCCAGTTCAGCCTGTACGCTTGCCTCTGTCTGTCTGTCTGCCTGCCTGTCTGTCTGTCTGTCCACCCAGTTCAGCCTATACGCCTGTCTGTCTGTCTGTTCAGCCTGTACGCCTGCCTGTCTGTCTGTCTGCCTGTCTGCCTGCCTGTCTGCCCACCCAGTTTAGCCTGTACGCCTGCCTGCCTGCCTGTCTGCCTGCCCCCCTAGTACTGCCTGCCTGTCTGCCTGCCTGTCTGCTTGTCTGCCTGTCTATCTGTCTCTATATATACTGTTGGAATATGGGTGGTGTCTTCTCACCCAGTTCCAGTGTGTTCGTTTATGGAGTTGAAGTAGGAGGAGACACTGTGTCCAAGTTTATAAAAATCAGCTTTAATATAAAAATAGT
>JAODUH010003218.1:0-11503 GCA_027564835.1 Typhlichthys subterraneus
CTCCAGACAACACAGCCCTCAGGTTCATAGGGGCACCCAAACCTCTCCACCACGATAAGGTGATGGTTCCCGGAGAGTCATTTATTATAACATTTAAAATGTTCAAAACTCACATTTGGTGCGACTCAAATGGTGGCGTAAATGTAATAGTCTGTAAACTCATTAAATGCAACACTTAGAAATATTCACAGTTGCCAATTAGGTAAAACTGTCTTGCCACGGTGCTTAAATTAGTAGACCAACTTTCATGGAATAAAATAATTCAGTAACACTCTGAAGACAAATTGTTTGTATTAACAGTTTTAATTGCTTAATCAGAAGCTTTATTGCTGACCTGCATTAAAATGTGACATTCTAAATAAATCCCCAGACTAAAACAACGGTTTCTCCTCCAGATTTCCGGGGAGGCTCTGAACAACATCAGGACGATCGCTGGCCTGGGGAAGGAGAAGACATTTGTGGAGATGTACCGAGCACAGTTGGACGCTCCCTACCGCGCTGCTGTGAAAAAGGCTAACGTTTATGGAGCCTGCTACGGCTTTGCACAGTGCATCATCTTCCTGGCCAACTCTGCCTCCTATAGGTTTGGAGGCTACCTGGTCAGACACGAGGGGCTCCATTTCAGTTTGGTCTTTAGGTGAGATGAGAACTGTGGTGTAGTGCGGTATGGAATTGTTACACTGCAATCTACAGTTTTAGAGGACATCTGCTCATTATCCTAGATGTTCTTTATTGGCAGGAATCCCACACAAAAATTATTTGAGTTAATCTGGTGAAGCTACAGCATGCTGCAAACACGCCACGATCATTCCACTGCATATGTAAAAATAAGTATCAGTTGTCTGCCCCATAGAGGCACAACAAAACTGACAGGAAACTCAGGTAGATGTCAATCAAACCCACACATTCCTGTGTAAAGGCCACATTAGCTCAAAAAGCTGTGCGGGCGGACATAGACTCTAATGTCTTCTAGCTTAATTTGTAGGTGTCCTACACAGCAGGTCAGAGAGATGTCAGAGAACCATGAGAGAGTGGAGGCTTCCGTATGCTATGTAACCTTTTCTGTGCGTGTGCCCGCGGGCAGGGTCATTTCGGCCATTGTGACCAGCGGGACGGCCCTGGGCCGAGCGTCCTCCTACACCCCCGACTACGCCAAGGCCAAGATCTCGGCAGCCCGCTTCTTCCAGCTCCTGGACCGCGTGCCCAAGATCAGTGTGTACAGCGACACGGGAGAGAAATGGGTTGGTGGCTGTACGCTTGCACTGTACACACACGCACGCACGTGTGTGCACGTACGCACAGTCGCAGGCGCACAAAACAAGTCTACATGCGTGCACACGCACACACAGAGTGGGTGGATATAAAGAACACACCTGCTCTCTTTGAAATAGTCAACTGAAACAAATGTGAATCTCGGCAACATCTGCGGTCGGTTGACCTCATTAGTTTTGCCAGTTCAGCCTCCTAAACCCCCGGAGAGCTGTGTATTACAGTGATATCTTAGTGTGTGTGTATATGCGGTATTCTGTTACGGTAAGCAATATCGTAGCAACACTTATATTTGTAAATCACTACTTTGCTTACCTGGGTGCAAGTGATATTTCACGTATGAAACAAAAGAAGTTCAATAGTTCAAACAATTATCCTTCTACTGGAGGGCGATAATATGATTAGACAGAATTGTGTTAATACCAGAGGTGAAATTCAAGATACATCCTGTACTTAGTATTCATTCCTGATAACATAACAGCCAACGTTATGTGAACCAGATATTGTTATTAGGGTGAGATCTTTCATCAGCTAATTTGGATCTCAGAATGCTATAAACATTTTAGAAGATAATAATAATTAACTCAAGGTCAATGCTAAAAGCTTTACTCCTATAATGCATGATAATCACAATAATTGTCTCTGTAAAAAGTGTAGGTGGCTTTGGGAAAGGGCAGGACAGAGAATGACCTATAGGTGACCTGTCGGTCATTCCAGGTGGAAGGGTAGAGAGGAACGCAAGCCAGTCAGGTAACAGAAAGACAGCGCGCTCTTGGAATTTCCATTCCAAAACACCACCGGGCTGTTTTCAGCCACAAAAGGTAACTGTAGCAGAGATTTATTCCGCTCTACAAATCAGTGTAGGACCTCTCCATCCATGCACGTGACATTGGCAGTGCCAAGAGGTGTCAATCAAATCATTAGCAAGCAGTTGGACCACCTTCAGCCCCCCAGAGCCACCTAGGGATGATATATTCCCAACACAAGCACTTAATTGCTGTTGGCACCAACTGAACTACCCACCTCTGTGCTGATTGGCCAGCAGTTCAGATGCCAGTTGTGAACTAAATGTTCCAAGACTGAAATGTAGCAGAGCAAATCCTACAGAGGCACAGTTCAGGACGGTTTTACCAGGATAAATCTGGACAGAAATTAAGGAGTATACCTTTTAAATGCCTCTAATATTTATTCTATAAACTAGGCTTGTTTCATGTTTTACCCTATCCCTGTGCACTTTTATATTACGAATACTATGGCATATAGCCCAACCTTTTCTTTTACTATGCATTGTGGTCAAGTATGCATAGCCTCTGTCGACCAACAGAGGGCGCACTGTCACGCGCCCGCACACACACACACACACACACACACACACACACACACACACACATTCTGTCAACACACAGTGCTCCGATCTAAAGCCCTCTTCCTTCCCGTTTCCCCAAAACGCATCCCTTGCCAGTCGAACTTCCGGGGAGACGTGGAGTTCATAGACTGCAAGTTCACGTACCCCACCAGGCCGGACGTGCAGGTGCTGAACGGCCTGAACGTGACGGTGAAGCCCGGCCAGACGCTAGCCTTCGTGGGCAGCAGCGGCTGTGGGAAGAGCACCAGCGTGCAGCTGCTGGAGAGGTTCTACGACCCGGACGGAGGCAGAGTGGTGAGGCAGCAGTGCACGCGCACACTCACAAGACACACAGTACATGAGCGCGCGCGCACACACACACACACGCTCACGCGGCGCATACCCTGACAATACACATTCAGTACATGAGCATGCGCACACACATACACAGTACATGAGCACAAACGCCATCAGACACGCACACACACGCGTATGTACTGTATAATGTGCGGGGTTCTCATCTCGCTGGTCGGCTACTTCCACATCTTAAAGTTGATGTACAGTGTCTCTGTGCTCCAGTGTTGCTAAATTGAAATCGACATTCACTGCGCGTTGTAATTCAGTTTAGTTAGTTTAGTTTTCAGACACGCAGCATAATGCAAATGTACTTCACTAAAATGGAAGAATAAGGACACCAATCAGAGGTGCGTTCAGAGTTGGCGAACAGTGGCAAATGAGGTTGCAGACTTGCCTTTGTGCCAGCTTGGGAATGCTGCCAAGATGCAAACGTCTGTAATCACGTTGGGGATGATTGACGGACGCACGTACGCTGTGTTCTCCACTGGAAATGATCGTCTGAATGTCCCTATGAGCTCTAACGAGGTTAGGCATGCACGTAGGGTCCACTACATGAAGGCTCATTGAGTGTGTGTGTGAGGGAGGGGAGCGTGTAGTTAATGTCATTGTCATTTCAGATTGTCATTACAGTACTGCATTGTGCCAACCGCAATAAGCCCACCCAGAGCCATGTAGAAGAGAGTCGCATCAACTCCGTCAGACCATTTGCTTGTTTTTTTTTTTAAATCTCACAACAACGGCGAATCAAAATAGTTCCCGGATGTTACCGGCAAATACTAAATAATTAAGTACCCTATACATTATATTGTAGTTGTAAATCAATGTATTTAATGACTACTAATTCCCAAAAATAGCAGTTATGTATCTGTATTTATTGGTTAAAAATGCCCACCAAGCACTTCTGGGAACTGTTTCTCGTTTCCATGCACCACGTGAACATGAGAATTTCAAACTTCCGTTGGCGCAACTCTCTCTTTTACATGGCTCTGGCCCCGCCTCCTTGTGCCTCGCAGCTGATTGACGGGCGCGAGTCTAGTCGGGTCAGTGTGGCCTTCCTGCGCTCCAAGATCGGCATCGTGTCGCAAGAGCCCATCCTATTCGACTGCAGCGTGGCCGACAACATTTGCTACGGCGACAACTCGCGGGACGTCGGCATGAGCGACGTCGTCTCAGCCGCCAAGAAGGCCCAGCTTCACGACTTCGTGATGTCACTTCCCGAGGTGGGTATTCCCTCGCCGCTTGTCTGAAAGGGACATCCCTTGATTTGCTTAAGGAGATGCTGGTTAACGCTTTTTACGAAGGTCACCACACAATGCTCTCTGCATTCCGTAACGTTGTCTCATCCAATCGGTGCGATTTAGCCAATAGTGCATCAATGCGTAATAGTGATACCTCTGGGGGGGGGAACGGCAGTTTAGACCTTTCTTGGGGGGTGACCATTGAAAGTGCTCTTATGGATCTTCCCCAATTCAGTTAGTGTTCCTATTTACTGCCCAGAGGCTTTACCAAGATGGCTGCCGAGTGCCAGACTAGCCTATAAAGACTTTGACCTTACCAAGATGGCTGCCAGGTGGCCAGCCTTACCTATAAGGACTTTTACCTTACCAAGATGGCTGCCAGGCGGCCAGACTTCCTTATGAGGACTGTGGTAGAACCCAGTTAGTGTGCATTAGCGTCACGTAACAGCATCCAGGCTCGCTGACCGCCCCCTGGTCCTCTCCTGCATCAGAAATACGACACCAACGTGGGCTCCCAGGGCTCCCAGCTGTCCCGCGGGCAGAAGCAGAGGATCGCCATCGCCAGGGCGATCATTCGTGACCCCAAGATCCTGCTGCTGGACGAGGCCACATCTGCCCTGGACACGGAGAGCGAGAAGGTATGGGGTGGGGGGTGGATGGTCTTCACTGTCACGGCAACACCATAAACTACGCACACATACGCACTCCATATTTCAAAAGTTAGTAAATATGGATTATGGAGTTAAAAGGCTGGAATACAGAAAGGGTTCATTGGACCTGCGTTTGACGTTTGGATGGATCGAAGGGATTGAGTTTGTATCAGGCCATGCACGGTAGATTTAGCTGTCTGGACGCTGCCTGAGTCTGCTTCCACAGCAAAATGTAGTTAGTCCTGACACGCCCGCTTAATTTCTGCTTCCATTGAAATGCATTACAATGGTCCGTCTTGTTGTTGTTCCAGTATCTTTGGTCAAATCTCCGATAAACCCCAGGGTTCATCATCTGTGACTGCTGTTTGAGTCCGCTGTAGACCTCGCTAGCCTGAAGTGCTGGGTGCCACCTCGTTCGTGGTCATTCCTTGTTTAATTCAGCGGGTAAAAGCACAGCGCCGATAATAAACCATGGCGGCATACTCTCGCAACTTCAGCCCTCTGCCTGTGATGATTCTCAACGTAAAAATGTAATATAAGCGGTTCAGACAGACAGCTGGCAGTAAAGCCTCATTAATGAACGGTCGCTGGGCTGATTTGGCTGCTATTTCCATCTCTCAGCTAGACACTGTGGGGCAGGAGCCTCCACAAAGGGCAAATGAAGTATGCTAATGCTTGTAATTACAGCGAGATTGTGAAATCACCGTGATCATTAGCGCACATGTACAGGTGTGTTGTTTGTGTGTGTGCGTGCGTGCGTGCGTGCGTACTCCTAACTACAGATTTTAGCAGCCCCTTAATCAGCTGTGTTTGTGAGCCACTGTCATACAAATGGTTATAAAATGACTAGCTGTTGAAGATTACAATAGATAGATGGATGAATAAATAACAACTTGTGTACCCACCCCCCCCAGACGGTTCAGGAAGCCCTGGACAGAGCCAGAGAGGGCCGGACCTGCATCGTAATTGCCCACCGGCTCTCCACCATCCACAGCGCCAACATCATCGCAGTCATGTCCCGGGGGTTCGTCATCGAGCAGGGAACGCACGATCAGCTCATTGGCCTCAAGGGAGCCTATTACAAGCTGGTCACCACGGGAGCACCAATCAGCTAACAGCTCAGGGGGAAATAGCAGCAGCTAATTGACCGACCCCAATCCCCGCCCTCCCTTAGTTACTGTAACTGTGGGCTATAACAGGAACACAGGCAGTTGACGGAGTTTGTCGGATTGTGGAGTGTGGGATCGGTCAATTAGCGGGCAGAGGCGGGCGTCTGAAGATTATGCACACCTTTCACCGTCAGGACACGGCCTTGTCACCGCCACCGTACTGAAACTCTGTGCGATGAAGATCTACTGTACACTTGAGTGTCAATTCTGTCTGTTGCACACACAAATGCATTCCACTCTCTATTTGCCCCTTTTTCTGGGGAAAACAAGAGATAGGTTTCATTCTAGCCTGCTTCAGTGCCCCAAAAAAAGTCAGCCATCTGACCTCTGAGATGCTTTACCTGAAAAGAAATGTATATTTACTGCCTCAAAGATGTGATTGATTCGAACTCATTTGTCCGAAACATCTCAGGTACTTTTGAAATTACAGTACATACAGTAAAGCATTTATATAACTTAAATGTTAACTTAATAGACTACGGTGCAATTAATGTTACAGTAAAAATATCATTCTTAAGTTAAACGCTATGAATTCCTAATGAAATAGGTAAGACCTTCACATTGCTTACATATATATACACATATATACATACACAGAAATATATGTATATGTGCGTCGTTTTCCATCGCAGTTCTGTCTGCCACGCCCTCCGCACCTCCCATTATTGATTACTACCTCACTAAACTATTTCAAGTTGGACTCTAACGTCTATTTCAAAGAGAGCTGTGACAGCAGGACCGAAGACTTGTTGTCGCATGTACCTCCATCCATCCCTGACCTCCATTTAATTGATTCTAGTGATTCCAGCAGTCGTTTTCCATCGCAGCTCCATCTGCCACGCCCTCTGCACCTCCCATTATTGATTATTACCTCGTTAATATTTGCAAATTATTAACAAATGGGCGGGGGAAGGGGGCGTAGCTAAATACCGTTAGGCAAAACGACGCTTGAATCACCAGATTAGATTTATTCCCGCATGTTTGGCAGGTCGGGGTGAGTGACGGCTCGCAAAGCTGTATTCCACTTTGTGTTTTTTTTTGTCTCCCTCTCTTCTATATAAACAGCGCTAGTGCTATTTTACATTGGCCATAGGCATCTATTTTTAATAGAGATGTGATTGAATGGAGTGAATTCCTGGGTCGCATGTTGGATTTAGGAATCTATGGGAAAGATGGGACCGGATAGAATGAAGCCTGGTTCGCATGCACCACCATCCATCTCCAACCTCCACTTTACGGGATTTAATTGATTCTAGTGATTCCAGCAGTCGTTCTCCATCGCAGTTCCGTCTGCCACGCCCTCCGCACCTCCCATTATTGATTACTACCTCACTAAACTATCTAAAGTTGGACTCTTAACGTCGATTTTAAAGAGCGCATGAGACAGAAGGAACGAAGACTTGTGGTCGTACCACCATCCATCCCCGACCTCCACCCTACGGGATTTAATTGATTTTTATGATTCCAGCAGTCGCTTTCCATCACAGCTCCGTCTACCACGCCCTCTGCACCTCCCATTATTGATTAGTACCTCGTTAATATTTGCTAATTATTAACAAACGGGCGGGGGAAGGGGCGTAGCTAAGTACCGTTAGGCAAAACGACCGCTTGAATCATCATCTTCGATTTATTCCCGTAGGGTTGTCAGGTCGGGGTGAGTGACAGCTCGCAAAAGCTTTATTCAACTTTGTGTCTTTTTTTTTTTTTTAAATCATCATCATCTCCTCCTCTCTCTGTAAACAGTGCTAGTGCTATTTTAAGTTGGACATAGGCATCTATTTTTGATAGAGATGTGATTGAATGGAGTGAAGCACTGGGTCGCATGTTGGATTTAGGCATCTATTGATGGGAGAGATGGGACCGGATAGAATGAAGGCCTGGGTTACATGTACCACCATCCGTCCGCAAACATCCACCTTAGGGGATTTATTGGATTCTAGTGATTCCAGCAGTCGTTTTCCATCGCAGTTGCGTCTGCCACGCCTTCCGCACCTCCCATTATTGATTATTACCTCGTTAATATTTGCAAATTATTAACAAACGGGTGGGTTGGCAGGTCAGGGTGGATGATGGCTCGCAATGCTGTATCCAACTTTGTTTATTTTTTTTGTCTCCCCCTCTTCTCCATAAACAGTGATACTGCTATTTTAAGTTGGACATTGGCATCTGTTTTTGATAGAGATGTGATTGAATGGAGTGAAGCCCTGGGTCGCATGTTGGATTTAGGCATCTACTTATGGGAGAGATGGGACCGGATTAAATGAAGCCCTCGGTCAGATGTACCACCATCCATCAAAACAAAGAGAAAACAACGCAGTTAATTCTAACCAAACTATCTCTATGATTTAGCCATTGTTTAGCTTCTTACAAACTAGAAAATAATAGAATATCTTTATTGTCATTGTACTCGATACAACAAAATTAAGTGCAATCCATGATCAGTGCCAGAGGAAAATAAAATATATCAATAGCATAAGTATGTTTAAAAAAAAACCACAAAAACCCACTCAGACATTCATTCAATGGTACAACACATTCCCTTATGGCTTTATACTGTATGTAAATTACATATACGTTGCATTTACTGATTTTTGGGTCTTGCAGTATTTAATGAAGTGATAGCTGTAGGATAAAAAGTGTTTCTTAATCTGTTTGTTCTTGCTTTGAAAGACCTGTATCGCCTGCATGAAGGCAGTAGTTCAAACAGTCCATGTCCGGGGTGTGAGGAGTCATTCACTATGTTTAGTGCTCTCTTAAGACATCGCAAACCGTGTAGTTCTTCCAGAGAAGGACGAGGGCAGGCGACGTTTTTTTGTGCGACCTTGATGATTCCGTGGAGCACTTTCCTTTGTGCCACTGTGCAACTGGAGAACCACACAGGAGGTCAGGATGCTCTCCACTGCACAGCGGTAAAATGACACCAGCAGTCTTTGGGGGATGTTGTTCTTCTTGAGGACTCTCAGGAAGTAAAGTCTCTGCTGGGCCTTCTTCACCAGCTGAGCTACGTGTGCACCCCAGGTCACGTCCTCCTTCATGCTAACTCCCAGGAAGCAGAAGTCCGATACCCTCTCAACACAGTCCCCGTTTATTATTTATGGCTGAATTTCTTCCTCCTAAAGTCCACAATGAGCTGCTTGGTCTTTATTGTGTTGAGGAGCAGGCTGTTTTCTCGGCACCACACGGTCAACTTCTCCCCCTCGTTCCTATAGGTGGACTCACCCCCCCCGAGATGAGCCCCACCACTGTGGTGTCGACCACAAATTTGACAATAGTGTTGCTACGGTAAGCGGATGTGGCGTCGTGAGTGTAGAGGGTGTTTCGCAGGGGACTCAGCACGCAGCCCTGTGGGGAGCCAATGCTGAGGCTGATGGCCATGGAGATGTGGTGGCCCACCCTAACCCTCTGTGTGCGACCTGTCAGAAGGTCCTTGATCCAACTACATGTGGAATGTGGAAGTCCCAAGTGTGAAAGTTTGGACACGAGTCTGTTGGGGAGGATGGTGTTAGAAGCTCAGCTGAAGCCAGAGCATCCTCAGTAGACCTGTTGGCCTTGTAGACAAACTGGTGGCTGTCAAAGGAGGGAGGGATAAATGACAATGTGTTTCCTAAGCAGTTTAAAAGGATGGGACTATGTTGGACCGCTGGATATGGCATGGCTGCCTCGTAGACTCCACCTCAAAACAAGCAAAGATGTTGTTCAGCTCCTCTGCCAGTGAGGCATCACCTTCAGCAGCTCCACGGTTGGTCCTGTCGTTGGTGAAGTTCTGGACTCCCTGCCATGCCTGCCTGCTGTTGTTGTTGCTGCTGCTGCTCAGGTAGACCTCAATCTTCCTCCTGTAGTCTGACTTGGCATTCCAGATGCCTCTCTTCAGGTTGGCTCGTGCCCTGCTGTAGAGAGCCCTGTTGCCTGACCTGAAGGCAGTGTTCCTCTCCTTCAGCAGCCACTGGACCTCCCTGGTCATCCAGGGCTTCTGATTGGTATAGACCCGGACATGTTTCTCCACTGTAACAATGTCTGTGCAGTTCTTAATGTAACACAGCAATCCTGGAGCTGCTGAGCTGCTCCTTCGGGCCAAGTTGTAACAGTCTTAGTGATGTTAAAAGCAGTTTTCCTGAGGGGGGTATTTACAGGGATTAAAAACAGTGACAGGTGATCTGACTGGGCCAGGTGTGGTAGTGGTCTAGCCCTGTAACCCAGCTTGATGTTTGAGTAGACCTTGTCCAGTGTGTTGGCTCCTCTACTGGCACACTTTACATGTTGATGGAATCTAGGACCTATTGCCGTCTTGTCCAGTGCATAACCCTTTCTCAAAGGTGCGTTGGATATGTAAACTTGTTAGTGAGTTGGAGCGGGGTTAGGAATGCAGAGTGAGAGGTAAAATTTGCAACAACCAACTGCTTCTCTTCAGGGAACCAACAAGTTTACACTCAAACACATCTCTCCTACGTCGTACACACTCGCCCAACACAGGGAACATATGACATTGTTGTCTGAGATGGAGAGAGCGTCAGATGCGAAATCCAAACTATGTTCACAATATTTTTCTACATCGCATGTAAGCATTCTGAGATACATCGAATTATTCGACTGGTATTTTATGATAGGTCAAACATTATAATGCAGGCCTGATCATCTCTCATCTGTCAAAAACCAAGGCAATCAGACTGGATTCACCTTTTGTAATTAGTTTTTCATTTGTTTTCATTGTATGTTACTGCATTATTAATTATTATGCATAATGGATTACAGGGTCTACCCATACATAGCTGGCCTGGGCGGGTATATTGATGACCGCCCAAGTATATCCGGCAACCCATCTTAGCATTTTACTATTTTGTTATCTCTCCAAGAGAAAGACACCATCCGTAATCAAGCCGCTAGTGGACAAATTCCCCTCATATATATATATATATATATATATACACACACACATACACACACAAAATTATGAATATAACTAACAATACTATATATACATATAACAAGTAGCCCATGCACCGATATGGCTGGAAACAGAAAGATTACCCATAATCCTTCTTGTTGAAGACACACCCCTGACCCAGTGTGTCAGGATGCAGCTCAAGTAAGCGGATTATAGGCTTGCAGCTCAACAGACACACTGTATTATAAGCTCCTCTCCACACACCGGTGTGTTGAGCTAATGCGGTTGACAGATCTCAGATTTGGGTTGTAACAAAACAAACCATAAAAAGTAAACATGCACACACTTGCAGAGATTGATAATGATTCCCTCAAGTGAATCAGCTGCGTTGGAGCATAGAGACATCAAGAACATGCAGGATGGCGGTGTACTCATGAGGCCGTGATCCAGTGAGATTCAGTTCGAGGATCGGTCTGGAGTGCTTGAAACTGCGATATCTGATCAACATAGTGAGTAATGTGAGAGTATAAAATGTTACTTTATTTGTTATGCTTTAATTATCTGTTCTTCATTTTCATTCTATGATTTTGTAC
>JAODUH010003219.1:0-11502 GCA_027564835.1 Typhlichthys subterraneus
CTCTCTCTCTCTCTCTCTCTCTCTCTCTCTTCCCCTCCTCCAGCCCAGGTGCCCAAGCAGTGACATCCTGTATCCCCCCCCCCTCCCCTCCAGATGCCAAGGTGTGCCCCAGCGGTGACTTCCTGTGCGCCAGCCGCCAGTGCCTGTCTCCGGCCCACGTGTGCGACGGCGACGACGATTGCGGCGACGGCAGCGACGAGCTCAAGTGCTCGCCGTCGTCGTCGCCGTGGCGACCGGCATGCGGCGCCGAGCAGCTGCGCTGCAACTCGTCGGAGTGCGTGCCCCTCGCCTGGCGCTGCGACGGGGACCCCGACTGCGCCGACGGCTCGGACGAGGGGCCCGGCTCCTGCGACGGCGGGGTCGGGGGTGCGCCGGGGGGTGCGGGTGGCCGTCGCCGCGCCAACTGCACCGCCGCCGAGTTCCACTGCGCCAGCGGCGAGTGCGTGAGGCAGGCGTGGAAGTGCGACGGAGACCCTGACTGCAAGGACAAGTCGGACGAGCTGGACTGCCGTGAGTGTGTTGTCATGGTGATGTTGTTTTTGTTGTTGTTGTGTGTTTTTTTTTTTTTTGTTGCTGTGGTTTTTGTTGTCATGGTTTTTGTTTTGTTGTCATGGTTGTTGTTGTAACTAATGACATCACCCGCATTCTGACGGCCCTTTATCCTTTTATCTCATTAAATACAATAAAAAACTCCTTCCTGCTCTTATAAACTAAGCACTAAAATATTTAGGACAACCTTTAAGACGTGCATTCTTTATTGGTAATATGTGTTAGCTCTGATGCATGATGCTGTCGTTATTATTACATAATGGCACACAAATACTGGTGCATGTCTTGTTTTATGACAAATGTACTCATTCTGAATCTCTATTGATTATTATAGGATGGTGTCTGCTAAATGCTGTAAATGTATTGTATGCAGGGAAATGTTTTCCCCGTTTTAAGCCGATTTCAGCTGACTTCCTCATCTAAATCCTCCCCCCCCTTCCCTGCCAGTCAATTTGTCTATTATTTACCAGGTAGGCAGACGGGCAGCTTGCTGTTTTTCCACACCATTAGCATATATTTCTGAAGGAACGGTCTAGGGGGATTCATTCAATAATTGACGTGCATAAGGATGCCACTCACTTTCATGTCTCTGTTACTCTGTTAAATTGTCCGAGAGTACGCTCACGGTCAGCTGTGCTATCCTCTGTCCTGCTCACGAACCACACGTGTGTGTGTTCATATTTAATCCAGCCAGTGAATTTAGTTTTTGGAAGGAGAGGGTACAATTTGTATTTATTTATTTTCCCCCGGGTGCAAAAGTAATCCAAACTAAAGTAATCGATCTGTGATCCGAGCCAATTTACATAGTAACACTGAATATCAGTTTCGCTTTACGTTATCTCTCTGCATCTGCTGTGATACTTTGTCTTATCTGTTTCCCCGGGAAGCAGGGAAGTAGCGAGACATTATCAGCAAAACAGTATTTTCTTCTGCCTCGGGAAGGGGGGGTGTTGCTTTGTCACTTAGTAAATTTCCACTTGTCAAATTGTCAAAACAGTTTTAGTCTTTTTTTTTCTTTAACGTGAACGGTGGAAAGGCAATGTTTGTTTCAGTTGATAAATGTGTGAGGATGATGATAAAAACAGAATTTCCATTTCGCGGGCAAGAAGGGCATCCCGGAGGTTTGATTTTGCTAAGGGAGTGTGTGCATGCCCCAGATAGTCGCTGCGTTTATTATCAAGATGTACGGCACACACCGCGAACCACCCAACTTCTCGCCTTCCAAAACAGGCCTATAACATGGCCCATGCACCCAAAGAAGTGATTAATGTTCACGTTCCCACGTCCAGAGACAGATGCTCTTTGAAGCAAGCCAGCAGTTGTCCATCGGTCGCTAGGCAACCGAGGATGTCTTTGAGTGCAGATTTAAAAACCCTTGATAAACAGCGGGGACCGTGGTTCAGCAAGAAGCACAAAGGAGACAATGGGCTCGAATTGGCTGGCAGTTTTCTTAAAGGGGAGACTTCACACCATCATCGGTTGCCATGATAATGGCTGTTGCCTCACCAAGACTGTTTCTCTACCCACGCTATTAACCTCATGTTCCTCTGCAACAAGCGCATCAGCGGTTATATCCACCTAAACTCCTCCGTCCCTACTCGTTAATTAATAGCGTACGTATGTGAGGGAAAGACTAGCTGTTTGCAAACATTATACTGTATATAGTAATGAATAACACATTGATTTACATTAAGAAACATTAAGAAATGTAACTGTTTTGAACCCTGGTGTTGACTCATGTCAGACGCTGCCAGTGGGTGTTAGTTACATGTTAAAGATAATTTGTTCTAAAACTCTGGAGTCTTTCGATGTGTCGACTCCTTCAGTGGGAGCTGGCCTTTACACAGAATGGTTTACTCCACGATTAAAAAATAAGGTGGATAGCAAATATGCTTTGTTTTGACCTAATACAATTGTTGTCTTACTAATAATAATAAGTGTTTTCTTTAAAAACACATAATTATAATTAATAGCAGGATTTTCCTATCCCCTATCGTACCAGATTATGTGAATAAACTGAATAAAACAGACCCCTCACTGACCCAGAATATAGGTGTGGTCACTGCATGACCTATGACCTCCACGCAAGGGACTTGTCAGCAACACTTAAGTGAAATGCCCTCACCTGCTCCGTGTTGCTTCTTTGAGATGCTGCCAAGCTTCAAAGCTGCTATACGCTGGGGTCAGGTGCAGTGTTATGAGATGTACGATGTGTTGGAAGTGCTAGCTGCTATACGCTGGGGTCAGGTGCAATGTTATGAGATGTACGATGCGTTGGAAGTGCTAGCTGCTATACGCTGGGGTCAGGTGCAATGTTATGAGATTTACGATGCGTTGGAAGTGCTAGCTGCTATACGCTGGGGTCAGGTGCAGTGTTATGAGATGTACGATGCGTTGGAAGTGCTAGCTGCTATACGCTGGGGTCAGGTGCAATGTTATGAGATGTACAATGCGTTTATCGCACCCATCGCTTTGGAGCTAAAAGTTGGTCACTAGCAGACAGTCTGACATTGACGTTCCACCTTCTCTCCACCGTTACAAGTCGCTAAATGTACTTGACCTGCACATCCTGTTGTTGCTGAATTTCGTTGATGTTCTACATTCTCTCGTCGCTACAAATCGCCGGGGCCTATTCCAACGTGTCGGGGGGCTCCCCCTTCCCCCCCCATTTCTCCTTCCTCAATACATGGCGGTTTAGCGCTGGAGGTGAGCTTGGGTGCACCTGCCGGGCAACTCTATTCCCGGGGTGAATTCATTCTTTGTGACTCGGTGGGCCCTCCATCTTGGATATTGAAAATGATTCATCCCACACCTGCGGGTTAAGTGCCTAGCAGCTCTAGGCGGGCCTGAGCGCTTGCAGCGGATTGATTATGGTCTGGATGTGCTTCTTTCTACAGGGAATGGTTGTTTGTGTCCATTAAAAAAATTTTTCTTTTGCTCTGGCTTGTGTGGCTTTTAAGGGAGGTTTAGCGCTAACTGCATTTCTGCGGGTATGCGTGTGTGTGTGTGTGCACGCGTTTGTGTGCGCCTGTGTGTGTGTGTGCGTGCGTGTGTGTGCGTGTGTGTGAGCGTGCATGTGTGTGCGTGCGTGCATGGGTGTGTGTGCGTGTGTGTGAGCGTGCGTGGGTGTGCGTGTGTGCGTGCGTGGGTGTGCGTGCGTGCTTGCGTGTTTGTGCGTGTGTGCGTGTGTGTGTGTGTGTGCGCGTGTGTGTGTGCGTGTGTGTGAGCGTGCATGGGTGTGCGTGCGTGCGTGTGTGTGCGTGCGTGTGTGTGTGTGTGCGCGTGTGTGTGTGCGTGTGTGTGAGCGTGCATGGGTGTGCGTGCGTGCGTGTGTGTGTGTGCGTGCGTGCGTGTGTTTGTGTGTGTGCGTGCATGGGTGTGTGTGCGTTCGTGTGTGCGTGCGCGTGTGTGTGCACGCGTTTGTGTGTGCCTGTGTGTGCGTTCGCGTGTGCGTGCGTGTGTGTGTGTGCGTGCGTGTGTGTGTGTGCCCCCACAGCCCTGCTGACGTGCCGTCCCGATGAGTTCCAGTGTGGCGACGGCTCCTGTATCCATGGCACCAAGCAGTGCAACAAGGTCAACGACTGTCCCGACCACAGCGACGAGGCCGGCTGTGTGAACGGTGAGCGCCGTCGGTCACTGCTGTACTATACAGCCCCCCCTTCCCAGACCACCACCACCACAACCCCCACCCTGACGCTTCCCCTGCGCTTCCCGGGTCGCTCGCTTTTGTTTGGGGCTGTTCAGTGACTCTCTCTCTCTCTCGATCGCTCGCTCGCCGTCTCTCGCTCTCTCTCTCACTCTCTCTCTCTCGCTCTAAGTAGGCCTATTTAAGAATAGCCTACTTGTCAATATGTATCGTCAAACCTAGATATAACAGGGGCCTAATTCTATCCCACAATAATTAAGTTTGGGTGACTATAACATTTAAATTAATAAAGTGGATGACTATTTTACTTTAACAGCCACAAGCAATCAAATCCTCCCAGCATGTTTCAATGACTGCTGCTGCTGTTTTCCCAGTTCAAAGAAACATGCTACCTTTCTGTATAACACCTGCTTCTCTCGAGGCGGATCATTTTTACCGCAAAAACGACTTGATCTTTCCATCACGGTTTTCATAATATTCAACTGAATAGGTAATCTTGCTTCTCCTTCCATTGTTTGCATGACAATAGGTTCCATTGTATCTCAAGAACAAACAGGGCATGTGTACAAGATGCAATGAAACTGGCAGAACCCTCTTCAATTAAGGGTTTTATCCCCGTTTAAAAGTATAGTCAGCTAATGCAAGCTAATTTGAAAAGCTAATACATTGTTCGTCAAATTCACCAAATATCTCCTCACATGTTGCTATTGTACCATTATCTGTGCATGCTGAAAAGAGAACCTGGTACTTCTACAAAGTCCTTATTCCTTAAATATGAACATAATGAAAGTAGCGAACACCACTCACAGCAACAATGCCACTTGGCTTTGCAATGCGCTTCAATGTGTGGTGGGGGCGGAGCTTCTGAGGGAGTTTAATTTGAGTTTGAAGTTAGCAAGCGTTTTCAAGAATGACTAACCCTGCGTTTAATGGCTACAGCAAGGCCCCGTGACCCTGGGCTGACCTATGCATTTGTGGGGACCAGTGCCCGTGTGAGCCGTGTATTGAACCGTTGCCTGTTTCCTTGCATGTGGTTGCGCTTCAGCCACCAGGTGCGAGGGGCCCCTGAGGTTCCTGTGTAAGAACGGAGAGTGCATCGACAGCATACGGGTGTGCGACTCTGTCAAGGACTGTAAGGACCGCTCAGACGAGCCCAAGAAAGAGTGTGGTGAGATGGTCTTACACGCACATGCCCACACACACACACACACACACCTACCTTTGATAAGGACCACTCAGATGGTCTTACACGCACATACTCTCACACACACACACACACACACCTACCTTTGATAAGGACCACTCAGATGGTCTTACACACACATGCTCTCACACACACACACACACACACCTACCTTTGATAAGGACCACTCAGATGGTCTTACACACGCACACACACACACACACACCGCTACCTTTGGTAAGGACCACTCAGATGGTCTTACACGCACATGCTCACACACACACACACACACACACACACACACACACACCCCTACCTTTGGTAAGGACCACTCAGTCTTAGATGCACCTCAGACAGCACCACACAACAGTCTCCTAGCCTTGGCAATGCTTTTCCAGTGTGTGGGGCAGAGCTTGTGAAGAAGCACCCTATGGCGTTGAAGGGTAAGGTGTTTTTGTTTTGATCAGGTGTAAATATGAATTATCTTTCTCCAGGATGATTGACAATACCTTTGAATTAAAATACATATACCTTGGATATGTATGTAACTTATAATATATGTATATTTGTTATGTAGTTATCAGCGGTTTTAACAGTTACCATCGCAAAGGTTTTAAACAAGACAGTCAGTACATGCACTGAAGTGAAGCAAAAATGCATGTTTTTCAGATTTCAGACAATTTCACAACACCTATAAAGCACCTCAGACTGAAGTTGCAGGCAGCATTAGCTGTTGAGTCCTGTAATGCCAAGCCCCTGGTGGACATAACAGTACTGCATTTGGTGTCAACAGACAGCGGCGACAGTTGCCGCTTGTGAGCGCCTCCAGATTCTGTCATTGACAACAACGCGCTGTAGCCGCTCACTTTGACGCAAACATAGCTCCTGCGTCTTCTTGACCATGTATATATGGTCAAGGATTGGACTATATATATAAACCCTCTGTGACGTCACCCATAGCTTTTCTCAAGAACGGGTTTGAAGACCAAGCTGCGACAGGACTTTGGCTGTTTTACAGGTCTTGTAAATCTGTTAAATAAGGAGTCTACAGTTACTGCTTAAAATAACATTTTAATGTGTAAATAAAGCACTGCACTAGCATCGGAAATAACAAATACAGACTTGTGAGTGACAATGCTAACCGCAGATGGATATAGACCTCCTCACTTCCGGAATGTCAGTGGATCTTACCTATGTATATACGTATCAGACATTCAGCACCGAGTTGCATATATGACCTAGTAGTGCTGATGGACAAGTGGAGATGGGAATTGACTCCCTCCCTGCAGCCAGCCTCAAGTGGCTATTTGAGGAACTGCAGGTTTCATGTTGTATAGCTTGTATTAATTCCTCAGCAGCACCAGAGGTTCTCGTCTGCTCTTGCCAGACAAAAGCAGACTCTTCTTTCACCTGTCTCCTTTGTGATGTAGCTCCGTTGTATCTAAACCTTTCTCCACAACCTCTTTCTTCGCATCGGGACCAATAAAAACCAGGTGCACTTTGTCGGTAAATAGACGCAGCCTAATCATGTTTACTGTAACAAAGTGCGATGGGTTCCCTCCCATTCCCGGCTTCAGAGGCAGACTGGGAATTAGCCGCTGATGAGAAGATCCTGCCTTAGTGCCCTAATTGGCAGCAGCGGGAACAAGGGGATTTCTTTGTACTCCGACATTTCCTTCTTTTTCTTCCCTTTTCTTCTCCCTCCTTTACACGCTTGGTGCATGTAGGCGTACATGTATTCTGTATGTGCTGTATGTCATATTTTGCCCCATTATTGACCGTTTCAGTCCCTTTGCCCAGAGGTTTTGTAGCGAGAAAACCAACCACAGGTGCAGCTCAACGATAAATAGGCTGATTTCATTTCAAATGTGCTTTAATAGTTTTCATGTTGACGCACTGAAAAATCGAAGTGACCCATAATTAACAAGCAATGACTGTGGTTACCCTATTATGACATCTGTTGTCGCGAGCATATTGATTTTTACAGGCCATGCATTATTTACATGTCTACATTTTTAAAATGAAAAATTGATGTATGGCATTGATACCATTGAAATATGTATTGACCCCAGCCCTATACATGTACAGCTGATGTTACAAGCTACCGCTAACATCATTTTGCATTGTAGTGTGCAGACACAGAGAGCTTGAGGTGTGTTATGAGAGACGAGCAAATAAGACAAACTGTGGCTCACCTCGCTCCTTGTTCTCCAAACCCTGGTGCTGGTTGCACCACGGTTGTATGACGCATGCATGATGCAGACACACACACACACACACACACACACACTAGTCTCAGCCTCTTCTGTTCATCAGCAATACATTGCATAAGCAATTCCTGTTGAACGTCTGATATATAGATCTCTGTACAAATGACTATCAGGACGTGGGGTAGTAGACGTTCATTGGCTGTTAGCATTGTCACTCACAGGTACGTAATAACGGCATGATGCTAGTGCGGTGTTTTATTTACTAATTTCAGTATTTAAGTTTCTTTTAATGGTGTAGTCAGCTACTGCAAGATAATTGTAAGCTAATGCACTTTTTGTCCCCAGATGTCTCCTCGCATTTCGCTATCTTACACTGCAAAAATAAGTTAAGAAATGGTGAATACAAGGTCATATTTGCTTATAAAAAGTAACTATAACTCCATATAGCCTACTTATTTAACATATTAACAAGATGTGCAATCAGCCAGTGGGATTGATTTCCCCAACAAAAGCCCCAGCATAAGTTTGACATTGAGCTAGTTGGTTGTCGTACTGTACATGTCAATCAAAATACCTCTCCTGTCAAGTTGGTGTATCTTGACGCAGGTAGCCAAGGCTGGGTCACAGACTTTACACGAGTACAAGCTGGCTACGCTCAGCACCTCCACACCTACTCCTCCTGTGGCCCCCTGTGTAGCAGGAGGAGTAGAAGAAGAAGAGAGAGCTCTGCGGGGGGAGTTTAATGATTGACGGGAGGAAAGATTGAAATAGTCGATGCAGCAGGCTGACCGCGGCCGGGCAAGGAATCCCTGGGCGATATTCTCCTCCTCTCGGTCGCTCTCTCTCCCCGTCCCCCGCTCGCCCACTCTCTCCTTTGACTCTGCCCTCGTTTCTCAGCTCATTAAATGTGTGTCCACAAACACCTTGCTAGCGCCCCCTACTGTTCACCTACTGTGCTAGCTTAGCGTCGAGCGCATTAAGATATTCATATAAAAATATAAAAGCCACGCGCCCGCGTGCGTGCGCACGCTTAGTCACTTTGTGCCTTTCAGCCCACGTATAACTATTTTGGCTCACACAATGGACTGGGTGCCTTCTTATGAGGGAGAACAAAGTCTGTTTCCTGTCGAGTGCTCGGGAGAGTGTTTTGTTTGTGTGGTTAGCGCGCGCCTCGTTATAGAAATGAAAGACACATTTTCCTGGGGATTGAGGGTGCATTGTGTTATACATATCAAACATGCATAGCAAACAGTTAATTTGTTGTTTATACACACACACACACACACACCCACCACCAGACCACTGCTGTACTCTCTAATAGGTGTGGCATTATCGGCCGACAAAACTGTGAGAAATATAGAGGGAGTGTGGTATAGTGAAGGGAGGTGAGAGAAATGCTGTGTTTCCCCGAGGGGCTTACAGTAAGATGTGACCTCTACATCATGCCCATATCAGTGGAAGCTGCCAGCGCCGTCACCCAAACAACGTTTTTTGACAACATTTGTAATTCGTTCTATTTCATGAGCTTGACATTTACCGTATAGCAGCCTTGTTAGTATTGGGTTTCTCTCCCCTTGGTCTCGCTGCCTGGCAATATGCGTGATATCCTCATTTGCATATTGTGACTTGATCGTATGCTAATTGTAAAGGGAAGTGCACTGTACTGTATATTATCATCACCATCAAGATGGCTGCTGCCCAAGGCAGTGTGTTTGCAGCCATTGCATCCATTTTGAATAGGACCTTGTTGTTACTGGCCAATGTGTGGGAAAGGTGAAATACTTTGCGGGTAGTTAGACCATGGGAGAGAGCAGGCCAAAAATAAAATGTACGCTAAATCCTAGATGTTAAAGAAGAGACATTATAAGGAGACATGCCACTAATATGGGAGAATTCTGAAACGACATATATGGCAGTTGGAAGATGAGAGCCAATCGTCTGCTTTGCAAGCATTGACCTATTTAACCAATCTTGTGATTAGACTGATGCAAGCCAACTGTTGCACATGTGTAGTAGGAGTTTAAAGGTAAAGTCAGCTATTGTAAGCTGATTGTATGCTAATACAATCAACAAGAGATCTGCAGGGGGAATTTAATGATTCACGAGAGGAAAGTGTGATATAGTCAGTTCAGCAGGAACCGAATTCACCAAATTGTTTTGTCGAATTCACCTAATATCTCCTCGCGTTTCGCTATCTTACTATACTATTCTCTGTGCGTGTTGAAGTAATTATCTGATAATAATACACAGCCCAGGCTCCGTAAATAGTAACATAAACAAAGTGGCGAACACCGTTCACATCAGCAAAGCCATAGCACACTTTGCTTCACAATGAATTTCAATGCGTGAGGTGGCGCCGCGGAAGATTTGAGCTCGAAGTTAAACCTTATTTTAGGTGCAAAGTCACCAGACGTTTTAAGCGTTTTTTATCAGATTTGAATTGTATACATACTGTTTTTATGTCCAGGGGAACATTGAAAGCGCAGTTATGGCTCTCTTCCTATTCATTTTAATACAGTCTTCCCAAATAACTGTTCGGGGCATTTCAAAGATGGCTGGCGAGTGGCGAAACTTCAGTTAAAGGTTTCTTATACTCCTGACACACACATATCCTACCATATACAAACACTAAAGGGCTTTCTTTCCCAGGGTTGAATGAGTGCATGCTCAACAACGGTGGCTGTTCCCACATCTGCATGGACCGGCCAATCGGCTTCGAGTGTCAGTGCCCCACCGGCTACCAACTACTGGACAAGAAGACATGTGGAGGTTGGATATATACGTGTTCCTATAATTGACTTGTTAGTCTTTAACAACCATGGTCGTGATTACTTGCACCTGCATGTGTTCCTCCAAACCTATATAAGCAGTGTGTGTCATGGAGGATCAGGGTATAATTGGGGTATTTGCTGTCGAATCTGTGATATGAAAGTGTGCCGCTTCCTTTTACTGTAACTTGTTTCACTGCATCAGCCAGCAGCACCTTTCATAAACCAGGTTTACATTTTCACTATCTTTAGCGTGAAGTTGGATGAATGGATGGGTTGGATGGGTTGGATGGATGGGTGGATTAGGTTGGATGGATGGGTGGATGGATGGGATGGGTGGATGGATGGGTGGATGGATGGATGGGTTGGATGGATGGGATAGGTGGGTGGATGGATGGATGGATGGATGGGTGGATGGATGGATGGGTTGGATGGATGGGATAGGTGGATGGATGGGATAGGTGGGTGGATGGATGGATGGATGGATGGGTGGATGGAAGGGTTGGATGGATGGATGGGATGGGTGGGATGGGTGGATGGATGGGATGGGTGGATGGATGGATGGGTTGGATGGATGGATGGGTTGAATGGATGGATGGGTGGATGGATGGATGGGATAGATGGATGGGTGGATGGATGGATGGGATAGGTGGATGGATGGATGGGATAGGTGGATGGGTGGATGGATGGGTGGATGGATGGGATGGATGGGTGGATGGGATGGGTGGATGGGTGGATGGATGGATGGATGGGTTGGATGGATGGGATGGATGGGCTGGATGGGTTGGATGGATGGATGGGTTGGATGGATGGGATGGATGGATGGATGGGTTGGATGGATGGGATAGGTGGATGTATGGATGGATGGGTGGGATGGGTGGATGGATGGATGGATTGGTTGGATGGATGGATGGATGGATAGGTGGAAGGATGGGATGGGTGGATGGATGGGTGGATGGATAGGTGGATGGGTGGATGGATGGATGGGTTTGGTGGATGGATGGGTTGGATGGATGGATGGATGGATAGGTGGATGGATGGGATGGGTGGATGGATGGGTGGATGGATAGGTGGATGGGTGGATGGATGGATGGGTTGAATGGATGGATGGATGGTGGATGGATGGGATAGGTGGATGGGTGGATG